>VZTL01081204.1:0-17035 GCA_013400535.1 Scopus umbretta
TTTTTTTTTCCTTTCCTGAAGCAGGGTATAGGGAAGTTGCAAGGAAGAAGTGTACCTTGAACACTGAATACAGTAGCAAAAAGAAAATGATCGGAAGTTGATACTTGGAAAATGAGACATTAAGTTGATTTGAAAGGCTCCTAGAATCATCTCTCTGCTCTCAGGTTCACAAGATCATATATATTCCTAATTTTTAGCAATGGTTTTCCATGTTACCTATTAAGAATCCTCAGTTTTGTCCAAAGTACGGTAATTCAGTGAAATACAACATTGCATCTTTTTTTTTAATTTGCCTCCAAACTTCCCTATTGACTTTTGTCTCTGAGATGCCTCAGTTTGAAACTGCGTTGCTGTTTTTCTTGTAACCCTAAATGGCCCTTTCTGATACAGAAATCATACTGTTGGAGGCAAGGCGGTGGCTTGAATGTAACAGTCGTGGTTGGGCAGTGCATGAGTGTTGGCAGTCAAGTTGGAGGTGCTCTAACGCTGGCCATGATCGGGGGCTTGGGTGGGCATGGGGGAGCTCAAAGGGGAAGGTGCTGGCTCCTCGCTGGGTTACTGTTTGCGGGGACAGGAGGCACTTGTGGCAGGTTGATGAGTATTAGTGCTGTGAATTTGGGTAGTTTGTTATTTTGCACAGAGGAAGCACAGCTGGTGTATTTTTGTTAAAGGAAGTGAACAAAAGTGTCTTATCAACATAATTCGGCTTGCTTCTCTTGTAATGGGGTGTTTGCTGCTGCCCCTCCTTAAAGCATCTCTGTAGATATCTAAGAATGCATGCCTAGAAAGCTGAATTATAACAATTATATGGCTACAGTGGACAGAGGAATTGTGTGCTGCAGTTCTTGCTGCCAAATGACCCTCAAAATGAATTTGAATGTAAATACTTTCAAAAAAGGGAGTATTGAACAGTCTGTATTGGGGAAAATGGCATGTGTAGTCTCTGGCTAAGCGAGTGAGGTTTTTTTTATTGTTTTATAGTGTCATTACGTGAAAGTCCGGTGGGCAGGAGCTGCATATTTAGCTGCCCGAGAATTCAGTATTGCTATTAATTGGTGTCAGAAACAAGCCAGATCCACTTGAACTGGATTTATTTCAAAAAGTGCTGTTTTGCCATTTGAACTACTTCAGCCAAAGCACTCTCGGGCAACTCATTGGGTTTTACTTTTTTACAGAGCATTATATGTGTTGGGACTCTGCACATATTGGTCCTGGCAGTGGCTGCTGCATTATAAAATGCTGAAATGGGCTGGAGCTGGAGCAAGCTGCTGGCTGTGCCGAGGGCTGAAGGAGCATTCCCAGCTTCCTGCCATCCCAAGAGAGATGTGGAGTCACATTCATGGCTGCTGTTCTAGCCTTTTATATTTAAATGTTTTAAAAGCTTATCATGCTTGTGTAGAATAACACAGTGTATTTCTGTACTTGCTTTCTACTGAACAAACATGTTGCTCTTCTTCACCTAGCAAATGTGTGCAGGGTACCTAAACAGACTTAACGGAAAACCTGTAAGCATTTAAATTTAGCACAAGAAGTACAAAAATCTTGAGCTTTACCTTTAAAGTATCTTTTCCTTAGGATGACTTACATCTGGATGTCATTCTTTCCTCTCTCGGATCATTCCTATTGTAAAAACGGATGCAGAAGGTTTCTGTTGTGAAAGCATCTGGCATTGCTCTGTTTGGGTTTGTGTGCTGGTCCTCCAGCTCTTTGGAGTTCACCTCTCACAAGATACAGTCATTTCCTCTCCTAAATACTTTGTTTAGCCATCGCTGTCTTTAGGCAGGCTGAGAGATAAAGGTGGAAACTTTGAATGAGACTGGAAAAATGGTCCTAATTTCAGGAAGGTCAGAGCTGCACAGGAAGGGAGCAGGTGGGCAGGATGCTCTGGGGCAAACACATTGTGTAAGGCTGGCGCCTGTGTGCACACGACAGTGATATCTTTCTTACGAGTCTGTCTGATGTTACATTTCTTGCAAACCAGATACCAGTGTTATCTCATCCTGGGAGTTTCTGTGGCTTGTCTCCACCCCAGCTTAAAATTGGACTTAATGAGCAGCTTCTGGAAGGTGGGGAAAAAAGTACGTCATCGCCCAGCACTCTGTTTTCATTCGCAGCTGATTTACTGGGCCTTTTCTTGATATTTTTTCTAGTTCTTCATAGACTTTGGATGGGTTGTTAACAAAAAAACCCCCACGTTTATCAGGCTCTGTTTTTTTATCAACATAATTCAAGGAAATGTCTTCCACTTCTCCTGTTTGAAAACCAATAATAAATCAGGCAGTTAGCCTCTGATATTTGCATATCTTAATGATCACAGAAAAGAAAGATGGAGCTGAGGAAAGGAAGGCAGGGTAATACCCTGGCATTTGAAACACTTTTTTGTTTTCATTCAGATATTTTTAGCTAATGGTGATTTTTCCTTATGTGAGTTGATATGTTGTGTCAGTGCTAGATGCTGCCAGTGTAGATGTCTGTCCCAGGGGAAAAAATGCCAATTGACATTGAATACATTTCAGGGACTGCTGGATAAAATAATGTTAAGGGAACATAAGGAACCCTTCAGCAGCTCTCCTTATTAATAGTAATAAAATCCAGATTAAAAATTGCAGCCCCAGTTAAATCAGGGTTTAATTAGACTTGCAGTAGCCCAGAGCCTTTGCTTTATTTCCATAGCCATCTTCCTGCTGTTTTGGACACCCCATTCAGGCAGACATGTATGTTACTTTCCTTCCTTTGGTGCAGTCCTTCCCGGGAGAGGTGGTCTAAATACTTTCAAAGAAAGTGATAAATTGTTTACAATCTCTCCTTAAGTTGAAATGGATTTTTGTGATTCTATATATCCATTTGGGCCCAGATCTAAATCCCACTGAGCTTGTCCGGGGCGTGGACATGGGGAATAACACACGGATGGATGGAACAGGCACAAAACAAATGATGGGAACAAGAAGTAAATTGAGCCTGTAGGTTGTACTCATAGCTTGAATATGAAAGGCATTATCTTCGTACACGTTTGGGCTTTCATTGTGGTCTTTTTTTCTCTGAGCCATGTACACTTCAAGGACTGACAGTGGACCTGTAAAGTGTTGGGGACCTGCCATGTTTGTAGGTGCAAGCAGGGCATGCCCTTTACTAGGTGTTTATGAATTTCCCAGTGTGCATGACAGCAGCCGCTCTAGATGTGTAAAATGATGCAAAATGTGTGTTAAAATCGGGGCAGAGAACCTTCCCCTGTCTCCCCTAGGGTGTGCAGAGCTCAGGTACCTTGTGCTGAAAAGTCCATGAAGTTTTACTTGCACGCTGGGGAACCGTGACTGGGTATGTGTTCAGCACTGTCCCTTCTCAGGGAAGGAAAGCTGGGAGCAGTGATATAATGTCTTTTTTTGCAAAAAGAAATAGCACTAGATACAAAAAAAATCTTGCTTCTTGCAGGAAAAATGAAGGCAGCCCTAAGACTGCTATAATTTCAGTGGTTTCCTTTTTTGACGCTGTCACTGGGGAAAGTAACGGCGTGCCTGCTTGCCATCCAGAGATCTGTTGGGCCAAAGCAAATAATTGCAGCACATAGCAAGCAGAGAAAGCACCAGGGTGTTTGATGGATGAGTGTTCCTCCCCCAAGCAGGGGCATATTTCTGAGAAGCTAGTAACATGACTGTTGTTGAAAAGGCCTGTTCACTGGACAAAATTCCCAATCAAGTTGCCCAGCAGAGCCTTGAACAGCTGGTATGGGAACAGAAATCACTATAGATAAATCAGGTTGGCACCTAAATGATTGTGGGCCCTGATCAGGCGATGTTACCATTTTGCCTTCAGTGCACCAAGTCAGGAAAGATTTCATTGTGTGATGACTAAAATTTTCACCAACTCCTTTCCTTCCTTTTACAGCTGCCTCAGTTCATCTGAAAGATGATGCTTGGCATGTTATGCTACTGTTGAGATTTGATATTGCAGTAGTGCCCCAAAGTCCTTATCCTTGATCAGGGCAAGATGCTGCTCAAACAGGTCCCAGAGGGCTGGTGGTAGAGGACGGTAATAAGCTGGACGGAGAGCTGGAGCGTCGATATGGATGAGCGTGGCTGCTGAAGAGCAGAAGTCTCTCCAGAAGTGAGCGCAGTTGCAGCTAGCTGTGAGGGCAGAGACAGGCTCCTGTGCTGTAATTACAAAGGCTGGTGTTTACTTGCTGCTACTTGCTTCAGAGGTGTGCTCAAAATTAAGAAAGTGCTTTACAGTAGTGACATTTAGCTTATTTCTGTCACCTGCTTTCTTTTTAATCTATCTGGGCTGGGATTTACTAAGGGAGGCTTCCTGGGCTGTGTAAATCCCTTGAAAGGGTGTGGGCACTTGGACTCCTAACTCCCCTGGAGGTGGTTTGATGTTCCCCCTAAGCCAGGGTAATCGGGCTCCTCTGCACAGCTAGTTGTGCAAGCCTAGTGTGTCCCATATATAAAATCTAATGACTGACTTGAGCTGATCTGAGGCAAAGCTGGCCTACCTCCTTTCTGTTGCATAAACTGAGGGACATCCCTGGGGCCATACGATTGCTGGATGCAAGGCAAGAGGTGGGAGTGAGCAGATGGAGGGAGAGGGGAAAGCCTGTGTTTGTACAGTTGGGTGAGGCATTGGACTGCAGCCCTTTGAAAATTGCTCATGGAAGAGTGGGCAAAACTGCCCTGTTTCAGAGCTTCTACCCCTTATTCCAGCTTTTTTCCAAATTTAAATGAGACGGAGACCGATTCAAGGCTGGGGGGACAAACTGCATGTGACTAGATATTAAAAACTAAAGCTCTAGCATCCAGGTATAGTCTAAATAGCTGGGACAGTGCTTCTTAAAAAGTACTTTGCTCATCCATTTGTTAGGGACAATATTTAATACCCAGGACAATATTGTGAGTGTGTGACATCCTGAAGTTGTAAGAAATTGTGAAGCTGAGTTTAAAAATAGAAACTTTAGGAAGGAGCGGAGTTAAGGAGCACTTTTTACTGTTAAATTTTTAAAATTCTAGCTTATGTTCCATGCACATTTCCAAGCTTTTCTCTCCAACCAGGAAAGTTTGGGGGTGTGTTTTTCCAAGTTTTACTAACAAACATTTTTTCAAAGCAATCCCCTGAGGTTTAAAAGGAAAAAAACACACTGTGAAATTCATTACAAAATGGCAAATCATAGCAGCCCTAGTTAAAACAGAAAATAGAGCCAACATCTCCTTAGTATCCTCTTTTACACTCCTGGAACCTTTCGAGTTTATGAATAGTAGCTTTAATGCCAAGGAAGCCATTTGCTCAGTAGGAAAACATAATATATTGGTTTTAACTCCAAGATAATACTATGGATGGGTCATAGGCCTCTCTGTTGGCACGTAAACTGTGTGGATACATGCAGATAAGAGCATGAATATATCTTTGTCCATAGGAAGTGGTCAGTACCAGCACACTTACTTGTAGTCTGGAAGTGAGGTAGCCGTGTGTGCCAGGCAGTCCTCCTGGGCTGCTGCATCTCCTTTCTCAGGAGACAGGCGGAGTACGTAGCAATGTGCATAACTGCATCTGGTACTTGGAGCAGCGCACTTGCAGGTGTCTTTTATACAGCGCTGTGCAGGGCTTTCGTTCACTTAATATAATTGGCAGTCTTTATTTGGGACAACGCTCTTGCCGATTGATGTGGTGGTAATTAAAGTCACTGTTATACATTATGTACTCACTATTGTACGTTATGTACTCATTGGGGGAAGAAAGGAAAATAGGTAAGGAAATGCTAGCTTTGAAGAAGAGGAGTGGTTGTGCCAATTATCTTGGCTGAGCTAAGTGACAGTTAATCCGTGTGAGTGAAAACAAGTCCTCTCTGATGCTGTGCCAAGGTCAGGAATTTGAGCGCTGTTTGTAGAGTGAAAGTTACAGTCTTGCAAATTAAAGCCCCTTAGAAGAAAACATCTTTATTGCATAATTTGAAGCGGGGCTTTTCCAACTCTGTCATCCGTATGATCTTCTCCCCTTGACCCCCAGAAAAGGACCATGGCAGAGTAGAGCTAAGACTCCCTCATACGAAGTATTCAGCAGCGCAGGGGGTGTAGCACAGTGTGTTTGCGGAGCTTGTCCTAGTGCAGGTATGCCCGTGTGCACGTGTACACACACACAGGCCGCCAGAGGAGATCAAGCACTTGATTTTTGTGGGAGAGCGACTACTACAAAAATGCATTATCCTTTGCCATCCGTAGTGACAACAGAGCCGTACTGATTTATGCCACCTGGAACTCCTGCTCAGTATGTTGCTACACTTTTACCAGGTGGAAAATGGTCAAGTTCAGAAAGGTGACTGACTTTATTTTGTCCATGTTTTCTTATTTTGCAAATAGGATTGAGTCAGCACTTGATATGTTGGAGGTTGAGCTACATTTGCAATTCAGTTCTCCTAATAGCTGGTAATTTGGGGTATCTGGTTCATCCATATGAATCACTCCATTGTGCCGAACAAGGTCATTTTCCCCTCTGTCTCTGCCTTCTATCTAACCAGACACCATCTTGTAGACATTTTCTTCAATATCTGGGGAAATAATTTTCAGTTTGCTTCATATTTGGGTTATATGTGTCTGTTCATGTCCCCCTGCCCCCCCCCTCCCCCAATTGCCACATTTATTATACAGGCTATCCAGAAACTGACATTTCATTTTAGTCTCTGAAAAATAATGCTATAAATTCCATGACAGACTGCGCTTTGCAGGACATGTGCTCTGTTATGCTAACCACAGAGAGATGCCCCCTTATCTGATTATGTTGGCCTTACTGATATGTAATCACACCCACTTTAGTATGTACTAGTACTGTGTATTTTAATATCCATAGCAGATTATAAATACAGTACCTTATATAGCTTTTTGCTTTAATACAGTAGTTTTGTATAAATAGTACTGTTTTCATGCAGAGATTGCTATGTGTTCACTTGCTTATACAGATGAATGTGTAAGGTCCTGGATGTGAAATCACATTGACTTCCTTAGCCACTTATGTTGATGTGCTTGAAGGAATAAGACCTCAGCATATCAAATGTCATCATATAGTTTACACTTACCTCTCCTGCAAAGTGTGTGTATAGACAGGAATTGATGGCCTTAAAGATAGTTACCTCTGAGCATTAAGGCCTTGTTCATTGCAAAGGACAACTTGGATAGATTGGTCCTTCAAATACGAAGTGTTGTTGCTCAGCACCATCAGTACTTCTAGTGCAGTGTGAAAGTAAACACTGAGGCCCTGAATTCCTTTACAGAACAGGCTTGCTCTGTTCCAGGCAGTCCTGCCAGTGGGTGCCTCCACCAGCCCCAGGGTCACCCGCCCTTTGCAGCGTGGGTGCTCTGGCTGCTGGCCTCTTCTCCCCTCCGCTTTTCCCTGCGATCTTCAGCACAGCCTGATGAATTAGTCCTTCCAAGTTAATTTGTTGTGGGAAATGGCTCCCAGCAGCTTCTTTCCTTATTGCTGATCCATCCAGGGAAAGTCACTACCACTTGACTCCTTCCTAACTTACTGGTAAGTAATTTTTATTGTCTCTCAGTCTGGGGCTCTTTTTCCCTTGCAAGTTTGGGATGATACCCTCTTCTGTTGCTGAGGCACTGTAAGCTTAATTAGTATGTACCAAATGCACTGGAAAACCTGAAGGGCTGTAGATGGTAAGGGGCAAAATAGTGCTGTCAAACAGTAGGATTTTTCAAGTGGAAACACCCCACTGCTCACATATAATTGAAACCAGGCTTTTCCAGAGTGTCTCACTTTCATGGGAATCTGTCAGTGCTGGAGAGCTGCGAGTACAGACACACCCTGTAATTGCATAAATGCAGAATGAATCTAAGGGGGACAACGTCTATTAAAGTTATATTTTGGAAGGTAGGATTGTTGTTAGGGTTTTGAGGTTTGGAGTTTTTTTAACTGTTTGTGAACAGAAAAGCTCCCATAGCTCTGAGAAGGTTGTGTGAGCATCCCTGGGAGGGGATGCGCCTGGGCAGTTTTGGGGATGAGTGTCGGGACTCCTCTTGCTGCTACTGAACATGAGCATTCACACCGCACGGAGCACGGATGCCGGGTGGCATGCACCAAAGCCAACTGGGCAGAAGGGCAATGCAAATCAGATGAAGCAGGTTCTTGAACAGATTGAGCTTTATGCTTTACTAAATCAGACCATAAATGTCAAATTCCTTATAAATACCAGGCAGTGTGCAGCTGCATTGAGCTAGCATAGCTGCTCTGGTCTGCTGGGTGGGAGAGCAGGGTCGAACTGTTCCCCCTTAAGCCAGAAATATGGTGGTTGTGTTTCTGAAAAGCAATTATCTGCATTTCCCCCCAGCCAGAGGCAATGGGTCACCACCTCCTTAGCATGGTGAAGAATGTGTCCAGTCAGCACTGGGGGAAATCCTGGAATAGTCCAGAAGTGCCAAGCATGCGAACACAATACTGGCGTTGGTAAATCGGCATGAATAGCTTCAGAGCACTGTAATGTGGGCTGCAAATAGCAAGGCTGACTCCTTACAAAGACCACAGATCCATCACTTTGAAATGTCAGGCCTTTGTCACCCAAAATAGGCTTTTGTCGTCTTTTTTCATGCGTGATACATGGAATTTTTTCTCTTTTCTTTTTTTTGCTTTGTGTCATACAGTATAATTGGAAAAGAGTCTGGGCAGTTCACACTGAGAGGCTCAGCTAGGAAGAAAAGCTTCTTCCTCCTTGCTCTCTGACTGAAGATGTGCAGGCCCGGTCGAGTCGTGGTTGAGGCAGACAACCAAGAGGCAGCTCTTGGGACTCCCAGTAGAGTGTTAGGATACTCTCCCCTCTCTTCCTGCTGCCATGCTGTGTATGTAGAGTCTAGGAGAGCCACTACTGAGCGGTTATGTCTGAAGCCCAAAACATAAATTCCCCTTTTTTTGGCTTGAGTTGTGGCCCAGGCTGTCACATTTTCAATGACTGGATTGGGAGAGTGGGCTCTCTCCCTCCAGCTTACCTGCATGAATCAGGCATGTATGGATCCTGTGTGAAAACACAGTATGTGGTGTTAGCAAGAAGGAGCTGTGATCCCTCTCAAGATTGCAGCTGTGGTGATTTTCTGAGTCTTGATTAGATGAGGTGTGGTCCATGTGTGAGTAATGAGTCTCAGAAAGGAAAGAAAAACAAAGTCTCTATTTTTACACACATGCTTGTACCACCAGAATTATAGCACATACAGAAGTGTAGTACATACTTAAGGTCTTGTCTGGTTTTGAGGTTGAGGGCTGTGCTGTGCATGGTGCAGTAGGAGGGGATTTGGGGTGTTGCCAGTAGCATTTCTGTTCAGGTAAGGATTGTGCTTTGCAGATACAGTCTCCACTTGTAATCTCTGCTTCCTGTGCTGTCTTTCACGTTGTGGACCATGGAGTATGCAAACTGGATTAACTTCAGATGAAACTAAGTTGTGGTCCCACCGTTTACGATAACCAGAAGAGATAGTCCAGAGTAAAACCTGTCCTGTAACTTGATTCTGTAATCTGGATTCATCTGCAGTCTCAGTAATTACAGTTCATGAGTTTGGATCTTTGTGTTTGCAGAAGACATCAGTCCATCAGCAGTCCTGGAAAAATTAGCCTGGTGTGAAAGTTGTTGGTCCATGTGCTGTGTGGGAACCTGGAGGAAAAACAGGTTGTCTGAGGGCCTTTCACAAGTGTGGTGGAAGATTAATAGGGTTGAAGTATTGTGGGCTATCACATTGCTCCTAAGTCTGGCCTCAGCAGAGTGGGACATATTTTTAACATGGTCACTGATGTTTCTGAGTTCTGACGAACAAATGTTGGAGCTCAGTTTGTTCTCATGGGTCTTCTGTGCTCCAGGATGAACTGGAAGGCTTTTAACCTTCTTAAAGCTGGAGTTTGGTATTTGTGCTTTTTCTTGTAGCTAACACCTAAACTTATAGGAGACAGTACTCTTGTGCTGTTTCAGTGTAATTATCACTAACAAATATCGCAGAGGAAACACAGGATACTGAAAATTATCTTGGCAGCAAAGTACATGAAGAGTAGACTTTCATTTATACATTTAATCTTGAAATATGCTTTTTTCCATTTAAATTCAGAATCTTTCCTGTATCAGTTAATTTCAGGTAAGGAAGGGTGGATTGATGGAGTTTAGTTTTTTGGTTTTGTTCTTATCTCACCATTCTTCTATTCTCCTGGATTAGCTTCATGTGTGCAAGTTGCTTCTGTGGAAGGAGGCGTACAAACCCAAGCACCTCTACCCTCTACTTTTTTTTTTAAGGTATAAACGTAAGTGTTTCTTTCCCGTTTACCAGGACGCAGGGCATGAGCACTGTAACTCCATGCGTGCATGGCAGAGGGAAATGGATGTGTCACTCTTAATGGCAGGCTATCCAGCACTGAAGGCCACACAAGAGTAGCTTTTTCTGAGCAAGATTGCAATGCCCTTCTCAGAAATGTCATGTGAGTCCCCTTTTCATATGCCAGCATCCCTTTCCAGTAAGTTGAAGGAAACCCAGCAGCTCTTGTTTCCAGGATGAGATATGTGAAGGAAAGTGTATTTCTGGGAAGATAAGTAAAAGCCTCACACCCAAACATAACTTTAGGGGAAGAAAAGAGGATTTTTCTCCCCCCACCACGCCATGTTAATATAGGTTGTAGTTGATTGTCTGTGTCATGTGTAAAGCTTGAAAAGTCTAAGTCTCACTAGCTTGATCAGAGTTGAATTTGACCAAGCTATTCATACCATACTCTCTTTCTTATGCATCCTAACATAGTGTCAGAGGCTGTGCAAGTGAAATTAGGCCCTCTTTTTCTGGGATGTATGGAAACCTAGATCTATACCCCTAAAAATTCACATTTGGGGGCCCAGTCTGATATGTTACCCCCCTGCCCCAACACTGTCACTTCACTCGTGCTTTTGCAAAGACCTGCATAATTCAGCTGTAGAGCTGTAAAGCCTGCTCCCGTGTACTGGTCTGTAGGAGAGGGTCAAGATGTTCTAAGGTATGAGTAAAAATTCCCTGCCAGCCCAAAAGAGAAAATACTAACTGGAGTGTTAGACTGCTGTTTTGGGGGGAGAGGACTAGCAGCAACTGTGCAATTGTTGCTTCACTGTCGGCGCTAATGCCTTGGCATTTATATCATGTTTTCTCCTTGACCTTGGACAGGGAATTGTTTGCAATGTGAACCATTTGCTCATACCTTTCTAAAGCCAGGAAGTTTTAAAAATCTCACCACACCAGACTTTGAGTCAGCTCCGAGCAAGACTCCTAAAACCTTTAATGGACTCTGGAAGAGGGCAAGAGCTCAATGGCTGATCATCCCATCCCAGGACTTTCTTGTGCTTGGATGCTCTCTGCAAGTGTTTCTCTCCATTGGCTCTCAGGCTATTGCATTTTCTGGTTACACAGATCTCCAAGACATGGGGAGGGATGTTACTGTCCCATATCTCATGGGACCTGTGGGATAAGGTCCTTCTGGTTGCAGTGAGGTACACAGGTGTTAGTGGAACAACTCCAGCTGACCTCAATCCTCAAATCATCTTTTTGTGCTGCAGCTCTCTGCTGAGAAAGTCCTTATTGCTATAAAATGCCATATGGACCAGAAGCAGCTCACGGCTGTCATCTGAAAAGGCTATGTTTTACCAGTGGCTTGAGTTTCCTTATTTCCATGATGTTGCGTGAACCTGGTTTTAACTTCACTGTGACGACCAGGAACACTGACTGATAACCTCAGAGCATCCTGTAGCTGAATCTGCATGAGCGGATTTACAATTAATGAAGTGGCAAGGCTTGTCATGAAACTACTTGGGGGTAATGATGGAGCCCCTCATCAGCACTATATACTAGGCAACAATATTGCAAGTAGTAGGTCGCTGTGAGGAAATACTCTGATCCTTTTTTCTTTAATATGCTTTTTTTTTTTCTTTTAAATAGTTTTAGGTTGTTGGTGGGGTTTTTTTTTGGCAGTTAGCAAGTAGAAAGTTGTTCCTGCTGGGCTGGAACAGGCTGGTGTAGTCTAAGTTGTTACTTGTTGACTTATCCTTGCACAACTCCAAGGAAAATGTACTGCAGGCTTTGCTCCATCTGGCTAAATGCCCCATCCTCTGTGAGGCACAAATTGAATTAAGAAACAAAGCTATTTTCTACAGTCTGGCTGCTGCTATTCCGTCAGACACTGTTAGAAACCATTTTAAACATGGATCCTAAAGCTGATTTCATGTCAAGTACAAATAGGTGCTAGAAAGCGATACCTTTGTAGCTAAAGGTTGAAAGTGGTGTTGATTTTTCCCATCTTAAGTGTCAGCTTTGGAATATGAACATGGCCTGTGTCCCAGGTGACTTGCTTGGTAATAAATACTTACATGTATTGGTCAGGTGCCTGAATTGGCAGCGGGATTCTTGGACATCTTAGCGTGCTCTTGAGAATTAGTGTAGAAAACCAGAGTCTGAATTATCTACAAACAGCTCCAAAGTAGGTATGGGATGGGGCTTCTTTAGCTCTGTGAATTCACCCTCCTTTGTTCTGTATCTTTGGGACTTGCTGGAAAGTAAATCTACTTTTCCTCAATCTGCATTATAAAAGGAAGCTCTTTTGTTATATGTCTGCATTTCTGTTTTCTCTGGACCTGCCCCCCCGCCCCCAATCTCCAAACTGTAACTATGGTGGAACAAAGGCTCCTCTCCCCTTTTGTGTTTTTTGACAACACCAGGTTTTAAGCCCCCTCAGGGTGATATGAGTGGCACTGAGCAGAGAAACCATGATGCAGCCCTAACCTGGTGTTTGGGTTCTCATCTGGGTACTGGTAATAAAGGCAGCCTTCCCTAAACTTTGGGGATGGAAGAACTTGGGAAACAAAAGTGCTGTTTTAGCAGATGTACGAGTTTAAACAAAATAAAGTGAAGCTGTCAGCTCTTTCCCCAGACACACTGGTGACTTGAGGTTGATACCGAGCCTGGACACTACCGCTAGGAGCCTGGGAGTCCAGAGGTATGTGTCTCAGCTGACTAAATCTGCTTCTCAAGGCTGAGATGAATCTGTTGTGGTGGTAGGGTTTATCCGTTAGCTGCCAAGGTGTACACTGTTGTGTCAACGGGGAAAGGTTGTGCATGAAGATATATCATAAAAATTTAATTTCCTGTCCCCTAAGGTCACAAAATATGAATCTGTCTACCATGCACCTCTGGGGGAAATGATTAATGGGGACCTCGGAAATCTGAAAGCTGCACTGCTGAGCCTATTGGCTATACGAGCTGAAAGGTCTGACATCTCTACAATTGCAAGCTCATAGGAAGGATGAGATAGCATTGCTGCCTTGGCCTGTCCTCTGTCATCTTCCCTCTCCTTTCCAGCTGAATCCAATCTCAAGATGGATCCAAAATACAGATACAAGCTGGTAAATTTCTGAGTGAACAGTACTCTTCCCCACATCCCTCTGTCGTATCTGCACCAGCTCTGTTAAATAAGATGGGCTTTGAGGAGCAGAAGTGTTTAAATGCATTTAGTAGTGACTTAGCTTCTTTATTTCTTTTCCTCCTCTGTTCTTCTCGGAAATAGGCAGTGAGTGGTTGGATCATGGTGTTGCTATGGTGAGTTTTAAGATGCACCTTGATCATAGTTGATAGGTGCCAGCCAGCATATTAATTCCAAGCTGTCCATATGGTTCCAGACCAAAATACCTCTTGCTACTCTTCGTTTGGTTGAACACTTAGCCTGCTAGCTCACAGACTACTGTGTCTTACTGTGCTGCTCTAAAAAATTGGATCAGGTTTGATATTTCCTTTTTCTCATTGGAGCAGCAAGTGGCAGAATTAAAGCTGAGTTTCTTTCCATTTGTGAGAGTAGCAGTCAGGTCACTGTGTCTTCCTCAGAGCTGACTTTAGCAACTCTCCAAGACTGGGAGTAAAAAGTACATTAGGGGATGGGAGGAGAAAAGCTCTGTGCAGAAAAACACATGGTTCGGTAAGTGTGGGCTTAGTGATTTAAATTGCTTATACCCTTGTCTCTTGCTTTTTTAGCCTTCCTGTTGCACCGTTCACTCATACTGAAGTGCATGTATTTGCAGAAGTGGTTTCCCTGAAATTGGGGGGCCCTCTTAGGTGAACAAGTGTTTGCTGATGTGAGTAAATTGCATAGTCAAGCCCTGGCATTTGTGTTGATCTATTCTGTAGTGGTGGGGAAATGTTGCATTGCTCAGTATTGACTCCTCCAGCCAATTCAGCAGCAGAATTAATTGGAAGGAAGAATCCTGTTTGCTTTTCCTTTAGTAGCAGCTGCAAGAAAAGGCCCTACTTGACAGTAGTGCACGCAGATTAGTGTCACGCTGTGGTGTACCCTTGGTGTTGAAGCGTAAGGAGAGAAGGTGAAGATTTGGAGGGGTGATAGGAGGAATCGGAAAGTGTTCCTTCATTAGACTGTGGGAATAGTGTTTGCACCATGAGAGCCCGAGACCCAGGTGGGACTGGTTTCCAGGAAACAGTGTTTCCAGATAAGCAAGCACTTCATGTATGGTTCTCTAAAAAAGCAGCTGGTAACTCCTCAACAGAAGTGAAGCAGCAGGTAAGTGAGGTCGCCTGGCTTAAGATCAGCCTCTTTTTTGGCAAAGCATCTTAGTAGGGGAGTAACTTTAGCTCGATGCTGTATCGGTGTTGTACTTAATGAACATGAAAAGGACCCTTTCTGCTCATGGGCTTCAGGATCGTTACCAGAGGGTTTTGCTGAGGTAGCTGGCTTCAAGTAATCTGTAGATTTAGCTATTTAATGTGAACTTCTGGGTATGTGAAATGAGATGCTGAGATTGCTTCCCTGAAAATCAGTAGCAGAACTCCTACTACAGATGAAGGAGACACGGTCAGATGGCTTTATCCCACCAAGTGCAATTAAGTCTACAAAATGATTCAGCTAGAATTATGTCTAGAGTGGCAGCTCATCCCATCTGCCTTGTTTATGTTGGCAAAAGAGGAGTCCATAGCTCCAAAGCCTTACTAAACCACTCGGGTCTTCTCATTGAATTGAAAGCAAAAGCCCTGCTGAAGTCAGGGGGGCTTGGGCATCGCCTAATTTTAGGCAAATATCTAAAAGTTATTAATGCATTTTATACATTGCCTGTATTACTTGGAGATGATGTAGGAATGACTGGATTCGCACATAAATGTGGGAGCACATGCTGTGACTCAGAAACACTGTCAAAAATCAGCGTTTCCCTATTGCTGTTTGGGGGAAGTCTGGCCCGCTGCTTTGGCAATGCTGCTCTGCAGCAAGGTTGGCTGGGTGGT
Source organism: Scopus umbretta (assembly GCA_013400535.1). Lineage (NCBI taxonomy): Eukaryota > Metazoa > Chordata > Aves > Pelecaniformes > Scopidae > Scopus > Scopus umbretta. Next base: position 15,252 of record VZTL01081204.1, read on the forward strand.
GGTTTTCTGGCCTTCGACTTCACTTTTTCTGTGATGGTTAAATGCCTCCTACTTATGAAAATATTTTGCCGTCCTATGTGGTTGTATACAAATACAACTGAAAAGTCAAGTGACAGGGAATGTGGTGCTCAGTTATCTTCTGTGATTTATGCTCTGGTTTTTCTGGTGAGGCAGCCTATGTACCAGAGAGAACAGTCTGAGTATCTGTGAGCAGGGATCAGATAGCAGTCTGCCATGGCTTGTGGGCTGGAGGGCTTAATCAGCTATTAGAAGGCGATATTAGGAAATATGATTTACAAAGAGACTCTGTTCAGAGAGTTTTGAGTCTTTTGTCAGTTCTAATAGAATATTCAAGAGGAAGTTTGCAATTTCAGTCTAATCCTTTTAGCTTTATTTTTCATTTTGTGTGCTTGTTTTTCTGCCAAGCAATTGCCTGCCGCAACTATTTGCTAGGACTTGCTTATCTAGGCTTCTGTTATTATCCTGGGTGAATATTATTTACTTGTATGGTAATATCTAGAGCTTCTGATCTGGGATCAAAGCTCCATTGTGTTAGATATTACACAGTTCATCAAAGATGAGTATTCACTGTCCTAGGAATGTATGGGCTTACCTTATATCATCAAGAAGGGACAGAACAAGGTAACAGGAAAGCATTCACATGCAATATAATAAGCAACAGTCCGTGCACACCAGCTGTCTTGTTTTGAAATGGAAAAGGTTTGTGCCTGCACAAAAGATGTTATAATGGCCAGAAAATGTTGTTTTCCCCAGAAAAACAACAATTATCAAAGTGTTTTCAGTTTTGTTGCCTCTGCAAAATATTTGCAGTGCTTTTTCAGTGCAGAATGCTTCTTGCTACGATTTGCAGGACTACAGCCAACTTCACCAATCAGTGGGTACTGGAATTTTCTTTAAACAGAAATTAGGAAATCCAGGTAAGAAGTCTGCATTACAAACTTTAGTCCTTTGAATTAAAACCTGGCCTGAGCCTCTAGTAAGTCCTTGCCTTGGACCAGGTCCTGCAAGCTTCTGCATCTTTTGACCACTTCTGCAAAGCAGTTGGCATGGCTTGGATTGTTCCTACTCGCCATAAGTCTGCTACAGTTGTGTTACAAGAGGCAGCATCACCAACCAACCTTGAAGGGATTAAATAGATACAGGTTTTGGCTAAATTTGAGTATTTGTCGTACGCTAAACTGGATGGTAGCAGTAGCTGGGCTGGGAACCAGCTGGGTGATGTGCAGCCCTACCAAGAAGGGTCACTGCTGACACAATGTTAAAGATGAGCTGACATTGTGACAAGGCAAACTATATGCTGGGCTGCACTATGAGGAACATTGCCAAACATTGCCAGCACATTGAAGGAGCTTAATATTTTCTTCTACCCCTTGGTGCCCTCTCACTTCAAGGGGGTTGTGGAGAACCTGAGGTGGCCCAAACCTGCTGGCCACGTTCGGTGTGCGAGAAAAGCAGTAGTGAGTTTGAGACATTTTTCAGAGTACCACAAAGTGAAGGCTGAATGTGTCCCAACAAGCACAAAGTCTGGGAATTTCCCCTCTTTCCCCTCCTGTGGGAATGGAGACTTTAAACATTATCTGCCTCATCTTAAAAGCCTTCTCAGCAAGCCTGCCTGTACCAGTGGGATTTATCCACCCAAGTCTGGTGGTGTTCTTGGAAAAAATCAGCTTTTGCATAATTAACCTCAATAGGAGGGTACCTAAAGCTTGCAGGGTCAGGTTTGTTGTTGTTTGCTGCCTTGTTTGGTGGTTGTTTGTTTTTTG
>VZTL01081205.1:0-36170 GCA_013400535.1 Scopus umbretta
CGTGTTTGGCACCGCAACAAATAATGTCTTTTCACTGTATTGTAATTTCTTTAACAGTCAATACCGTTCACACTCCTACTGAAAAAAAAAAAAAAAAAGAAGTTTTCGATAGTTTTTAATACTGGAAGGAATTCTGTCTGGCAAAGAAAACAAATCTTAAGAAACAGGAATTTAAAAAGTTCAAAGTAATTCGAAGAAGTCCATAGCAAGACTGCAGCCCACTCCCATGCTCGCTTACCCCAGTGGACAGGGATAAAAGATAGGGTTTGCAACATATGCAAAGGACTAACAGATCAAACTAATGTTGAATGGGATACTATAGAAAGATCAGACAATGCCCACATCCAACTTCTTCACAGGTTTGCTCCCGACCTGCCGTATTTAAATTCATACTTTCCTATTATTACTTATTAAATGAATACTTGAACTATTTCTTAAACAGAAATCAAGAGGGGCATTTGTGTGCCTTGTCGCTACGTGTAGAGCAATTGCAGCTTGTCTACTTCAACGCTCAGGAAAGTCAAGGGGAAGGGTACCCAAACACCATGGGAATGACTCCAACATCCACTCCTTACATTACGCCCTGCTATGATTTATGTTATTTTCCTTAGCTCTTTATGATCTACACACTATTTGCTAGCTACACAAATCATGTTTGTCGGACTGGCAACGTTACTGCCCCGTTACAATGAGGCTTCACCTTGTATTCTACCTCTAACCAAAACCACTTCGACCACAACCCAAACCAAGGGTCTGTCTTTACGAAGTGTTTGTACATTTAGCCAGGCAGAAAGCGGAACGATGCCACGTTACCGATTTGCTCGCTTCCAGTCTGAACAGCTCCAACTGTAAATACGAAACATTTTCATTAAGTCATTTGTAGCAATTCACAGATATAAAATAGCCAAGAGAGGATTTGTTAGTGTAGACTTGACCCGAAATCCTTTAGTCCGGTATGTGGTCTCTGGTGGGTGTCAGCACAGGATTTTTGACAAGAGGTTGGGTAAGAGCAAATATGAAATAACAATCCTATAGGAGAAGTCCTCTTTTCAGGACTAAGATTGCTTCCTTAGCCTAGTGGTTTCATTATGTTGTAAATACCTTGAAAGCCCATCTACAATAATCATGAACATTTCCATCATCTATACATCTAATTTGTTTTTCTGAATCTTACTAAGCTCTTAGCTCCAGCAAAGCTCTACGGTAACAGATGCCTGGGGTTAATTTAAAAAGTCATCACTTCTAAGCCTGTCTCACAGAAAAAAATCCTTTGTACACATGGTGACAGCTCCCAGGGAGCTGGAGCCTCTCCTTTCCTCACTTGCTTACTTTCACCACAGCCTCTTTTACTTGTTGCCACACCAAACTAGATTCAGGCTTCCTTTGGAAGAAAATGTCTATTTTGCAAAATTATGACTACTCAACGCATACTGTTAGTTTCTCTCAATATTTATCCTTTGATAAAGATACATTGCATTTTCTCGATGAAACCTTTTGCTTCTGTTTCCTTGAAGTAAACCCCAAACACCTCAATGAGGATGATTTTTTTTTTTTTTTTCCCCCCCTATGGCCTCATTTGTGGAGCAAGGCACGCACATCGAAAGACGGGAAACGCCACAGTCGTATTACAGCTGTGACACTGAGCACGGTGCTGCCAAAAGCCTGGCTTTACCGCTGGGGTTTTCCAGTGGCTGGAAACCCGCTTCAACACAGTCCTGCGCTTTCTGTTTTCACTTAGGCCAAGTTCCAGCGCGTTCCAAGTTCCAACTGTGCAGAGCCACGGGATAAAATGTCTGATGTACCTGACTACTCCTCTATCAGAAATCAGGGACACGGAAGACGCTGCTGCTGCTGAGGAAAAAAATATATTTCGACCGTATTGTCTAATCTGCCTACAGGAAATGCAGTTATTAGGAAATATGCAAAGTGCCAAGCCCCTCGCAGCGTGCTAAACGTCAAAACAAGCCCCTCGTGAGGAAAGCCTCCGAGAGAGAAGATATTTGTCCCGAAATGCACACAAAGAGGAGTGGCAGCTATGAAGAGCCCAGTTCCGAGTTCAGAAGTGAAAAGGGTGAACCTCAATGTGCAACTCCATCAGAAACTTTTCTGAACCACCCTTCTTCCCAACAGAATGTGACTTCTGCAATACAGTATTTCAGATGTTCCCAAGAAAATGTCTAATGACCACTGCGAGAGCCACAATTCCCGCTGAAACGGTAACGCCTCCTTCAGAAGTTCTGGCGCCGGGAGTGCTCCAAGCCCCAGGGACCTGTCGGAGGGTGTCCTCTGAACGACACTCCTTCCACTGGGCTGGAAAAAATTAGCTACCAGAAGCCCAAAATGACCTTTGCAGAAGAAGACAGAAGTCTGTGGTAACACCCCTGGGCACAGAGAGTGCCCTGCAGACAGAGAAGTGGTTATGAACGGTACTCACAAGTGTCAGCAATAACCGTTAAAATACTCAGTAACATGTTGGAAATAGCTGTAAAAAGTGTGCAAGGTGCGTGATTGAGTAAGCATAATTTCCCCATCTCATTTCTTGAACATAAGGTTCTTTCTACTCCCAGCCCCCTTAAAAAATGAATTTTGTTTTCTAACTCCTGAAGGGGAAAAGAAAAAAAAAAAAAAAAAAAAGAATAATTATTCAGTTGGCAGCAGCTTGGTACCACTTGGTACCAGAGAGACTTTATTGACACTGAGTCAATAAAAACAAAACTTCCACATGCTCGGTTTGGTTCCTCACCACCAGGCTGTTTCAGGGAGGTGATGTGTGGAAGACAACTATACGGTTTAGTTGGGTATTATTATCTATAAACTACTAGGTAGGCCCTGAGGTGTTCTGAAATAACCTGTAAAAGGAAAAAGCATCTGCAGTAAAAAGCATGAAGAACATCATTCTTTGGTTATTTACTACTTAGAAGTATTTTAAATCTTGTTTTTATTTCCAAGTGATCTCAGCCTGCAAATGTACAATGCACCATTATAACAGCTGCGGATGATATTAAGAGAACTGAATTGCAAGTACACATTGGAGCACTGCACTGAATCATCGATGAGTGCTGGAGAACTGTTTTCTATTATTTTAAATGTGTGCACATTACCAAATAAAATAAAAATATCGTGTATTATTGATATTATATACAGCACAGTGGGTAGGTTGCATAGGAACCAGAAAAGGATAACCAGAATAACTCTGTAGTTAAAATATTATAATAAAGTTTATAGAGGTTAATTTGTTACCTGAAAAAAAATTACAAAAATGAGATCTAGACATGGGATATACCCCTGATCTCAGAAGGAATTTCATCATATTAATTGCATTGCAGAAGACACTCAGCTCTGGCATGATTTTTTTTTTTTTATAGTTTAATCATTGTAGGCTTCTCTAAATTAAATACAATGTTCAGTTGTTTGGACAAAGAAGCATAAATTATCACAAATACATTAGAAAGTATTTTTAATAACAGCCCGCTAGGCTCTGTGAGTGAATGGTGGTGAGGGCTGTAAGATTGCATTTTAAAATGAACTCCTGAACATCAGAGAAACATTCTCATGCTTAAATGCAAGCAGACAGATTTTTCTCTAACACAGGAGTATTGCTCTGCAATGGAATGATGGAAATGCAATAATATGTCATAAACACAATTTAATAATTTTTTTTCCATTGGAAGACTGCTTGCAGGCACAAAGATAAATTCATTACAGCAGAAGCATTGGCGCTTTCAGAGTTAACGCCTGATAGCATTTCAATTTAAAATTTGGTTTTTTCCATGGTTTGTAACTTGATAAATTTGCCCTGGACCAAAACGTGATTCTCAAGAACTAATGGTAGGGACCTCGTTTAACCAAATTACATTTAAGCATGTATTTTAAAAACAGTGGAAAAAACATTTTCCGTGCCTGAATCATGATGGTATGTGACAACCACTCGGGATGCTTGGGAAACTGATAGGATGGTCAAAATCCAGTTTGTGCTCCAGAGCAGGTTCAATAGTACCTTTCCAGCAGCACCACGAGAGTTACCAATCCGGCCCTGGAAGTCACCATCCCTACATGTAGGAACCACTGCTTTATTTCACCACTGAGGAGAACTACTGGCACTGGGAAAACACGAATGATCATCCGTGATGCAATGCCTGAGCAATTAGAGCACCAAGGGCTCTCTGTCCTCTGAAGGGCCATCCATCCTCCTGTAACTCCTCCTCGATGCCTGCTCACTAGCTGTGGGATGAGGGACAAGCTTTCACCTCCCAGTGACTTGCCCAGCTTTCCCCAGATAACCTATGCTAAAAGCCCAAACCTCCAGCCCCCAGCCTAGATGCCAAACAACAATTCAGCTCTCCAAACTTCTTCTCCTCTCTTCTCTCCTCCTTCAAAAAGCTGTTTGTCTGAACTGGAAGTTTTGAGTCAACGTCAGAGGTATTGGCAGATTAAGCCTCGTGCTGTTTTCTTTCTGCTTTACTCAAAGACAAGGAGGGGCAGAAACGTTACTGCGTAACACGTGCCCAGTGCACGAGGGCCGTATGCTGCAGAACTGGGCTTCCCAGCTTCAGCTGTGCACGGATCTTTCCTGCTGCCCTGTAAGCGTGGGAAATCTCTCAATACACAGTAGAGGCAAAACGAAGATTTCTTTGCTTCAGAAGCAATATTCCAACACGGGGCTCAACAGATTTAGAAAATCCAGAAACTATGGTTTCAAGAAAGGGCTCGTCGGAACCCACGGATCTGCCGCTTAAAATCCTCAAATGAACAGCACAGCCTGTGCTTTGCAAAGGCACCCCCAAAGTTAATCCACTGGACTCCCACTGCACGCTGGAGCGTTTGCCATTCGATTTCTGGAGCCTCTTTAGCAAATCCCTCAGCTCTGGTAGGTGAGCACCTTCTCCTGGCTCAAAGAGATTGCCTCCTGCAGAGACCGTCTCATGGCCGCCGAGGAGCTGGCGGGGCGGCACCGGCGCTGCGGCCAGCACGAACGCCCCGGCGGGAAGAGGCACGGCTGCTCCACGGCGGAGAGCACTTCTTGCCGTATCCGTGCTCAGGGCGCACGCTGGAAGGGCGAACTCGTAGCCTGCCTTTTCCACCACCCTGCCGGAATGAGGTATAATCTCGGCTTTTATAATTCCAAGTCCTGGGAATCTTTCCAGGCTAATCTGTTCTGCACGGACTGTTTGGGCCGCCTCTGCCCCCGCTAAGTCAGCGATGAGGCACTTACTGCTTTCAGTTCCTGCTGGCTGTGCCCAATGAGCTCATCAAGAGCTTGAGACAAATCCAAAATCTCAAGTGGAGCTCCTCAGCTTGTCTGGAAGCCCTTTGCTGTGTCTGTCCCGCAGTAATGTATTTCCACAGCTCAGCACCCTGTGCAATCATATTTCTCTGCACAGAGCCAAAAAAATAAGGCTTTCAAGTTGATGCTTGTAGGGTCATTCCAGCATCAGCTCGTAACTGCCAAAACATTAAACCCAAATCCACGTCTTCAGCCCGATATTAGACTGCCTCATCCAGACACAGGCACATTCACGTAGATGTGGGCAGTTCAGGCCTTTGAAAACATACTAACATTTGAAAGTTAAAATGCATGTGAAAACTTTGGTCCAAGGACACAGAAAGGTAAAATTGCTACCAGCCGTCTGGAAAAGCCCAAGTCAGCTGTAGCTCTACCTAGCTAGCTCTACTAAGACAGCTCTGCTAGCATCTGTTCAGGCCTAAATACAAGATTACAGTAATCAAAAAGAGATCCATCAGTATAAAAATAACCGTTAAATAAAATTATACACTTTTAGAAGTAACATAACTTCTATCGAGCATTTAGAGAACTTCTTTGAGTTTACAAAATAATAAAGAACAACTCCATACAAAATACAAATTAGAATGTGGTTTTTCTATGAAGAATGACATTCAAAGCACGGGCTTTGAATTCTTGTATTCAGTGCTTTCCAGACTGAATGTCCTGCTTAAAACACACTTTCCATATTCCCAACTCTGTATTCCCCGCTTTCACATTTTACAATAATACGTGTTTCATGTAGTTATTTCACTATCCTTCAGTTGATTCTATTTTCTATAGTGAGACAGATACCACGGTGTGAAAAATCTTAGCCGCCAATCTCTGCCACAGACTTTAACCAAACCCTGAAAAGCGCTGCTAAGTGGGCTACAGACTATGCAAGTATGAAACACAGCACACTACTGGCTGCCTTTCAAAATCAATTTACGGCGCTCCTTGCCCACAGATGGAGCTTTCCTTGTAATATTTCTCCTCCCGGCTCTCCTTCATGGTTCACGAAAGCATTTCCAAACAGGGTAAACACGAGGCAAATCTCATGCTCAAAAAAACAGTCTGGACGCAGTTTAGGCATCTATCATTCTTGTGGAAGTTGTCTAAGGACCTTGGTAACAATACCCACCAAGCTAGCAAGCCCAGACCACCGTCCAGCACTGCGTCACTGGGTATTGAGCGCCTGGCCCCGGGACAGCCAGCCTCTCTAGCCACTACCGGCACTTTGCCCAGTGACTACCTTGCATTGGCTGGTCTAGTGGTGCACAGCGACACTACACCAAATTGAAGAACAGGCAGTGAAAACTCTTACCAGTCCGTTGGTGGCACTGAGTAAATTAAGCCCGTCAGAATACACTTGGAGGTTAGCCAGAGTACAGAATGTACTACAGATCTTCTCATCAAAATGGCGAAGATCTTGGACTACAACTCAGACCAAACTCCATTTAGAAATGGAAACAAGACATAGCTAAAAACTTACATCTGCCCCAAAGGTGACCTTTAATGACACCATTTCTGAAGAACAGGGGAAGAGAAAGACGGGCTCAGATCTTATTTTTGCTGTTGTCTGAAACCTCCTGCATCTTTGATACTAGCTGAGACGGGAAGACCAGGAGAACAGAGAAATGGAAGCAAGAGTAATGCTCACTGCTAACAGCTGTTTTTTTTTGCTGCTGAAAAGGGCAAGCTTCCTGAGGACTGGATTCCCCAGGGCCATGAGCAGTTTTTAATTAGAGTCAGGGAAGACCAGCCAAGGGACCAGGCCCTTTTCTATCAAAACTAATGCGTAAGAATCAAATTGGCTGTTCTGGCTGAAAAACTAGTCAAACTGCAATGTGTTCCAATTACTTGGGTGACCATATTGGTCAACATCCAGCAAGCCAAAATCACCTGCCGTTTTTATACATCTGTTGAAGCATCTCATAAGCAAGCATATATTTGAAGGAAAAAACTCAATTGTTTTAGGATTGTGTCAGATGAAAGAAATAAGAACACAGGAAAATAAAACAACTATTAAATGGCAGTTTTGTTTTGAGGAAGTAGGGCCTTCAGTGTTTCCTCTATGTTTAGTCTTTGCCACAGGAGTACCTAGAAAATCGGCATAAAGGAGAAATGCATTTTTTTTTTTAAGTTTCAAGAAAATTCAGTGTATCTCTGGTAATTTTTACTGTCTCCAACTAATTCTCAAGGGTTTACTTATCTGCCAGCTCAAGCCAAGGTCTTCTGTTGGCAGGATCTTGCACTTCCACTCCCCAAGCTTTGGTTCATTAGGCCAACTCTGAGGTGAGGTACTGAAAGATGCACAACACAACTATTACAGAGAAAAAAAAAAATTAAAATTCCCTCAGTTCCTTCAAGCCAAACTTTCCCTTCCCTGGAGTCTCCCAAGTGCTTCAGAAATATCCGTGGGCTGGGCAGGTGTAGCAGGGAGCAGGCGACTGTACCAGGATGACAAAAAGGTCTCTTACCATGATTTTGCTTTTAGATACCACAATGACCAATTGTTTTAATAGCGGACGAGCGTCAATCCTCCTACAGCGCCTTCTCGTAGCAACAGAGTCCTGTAAGGCAGAGTACCTTACCTGATAAATGGAGGCCTGTGTCGTTACTCAAAACGCTGAGTTAGCACTCGCACAGCTGTAGAACCTTTCCTCATGTCCCCTCAGCCTCTGCCTGACCAATACTTCTCTTGGACCCCTACAGAAATAAATGAGCAGCGAGAAGCATCGGGACTCTGATACCTAGAGTCAAACTGCATCTGAATCGCCTCTTCATTTGCCTAGGAGCCTCTCAACTGCTGTCATTAGGAACAGCAATGCTGTTACCAACAGGGGCAGTTTCTTTTGCTAAGGTCGTAAACTGAGTGATTTGGTTATAATCTCTCTTTGTAGGAGCACGGGTGTGTGATAAGGGACTCGGCGAATGATGGATTCGGTAGCCATCACCCTCAGCTCCCAACCTGCTTTTTGTCTATCCAAAGTCCTGGCTGCACACCCATATTCAGCAAAACTCCATCTTGATTGCGCACAGTGATCATGATGAGCTCCATTTAGGGAACCGCAGGTCAGAAAACAAATCCCTGTTACATAAATATAGTCAATTTATACTTTTGTACGCGGATCGTAGACTGCAATTTCCTGCATAGGATGGCACAGCAAAAGGCTTAGTCATAGAAAAAAAGGCAGAAATCTATTTGCACTTCTTTGTGTTTACATGGTTTCTTCAATAAAATATTTGGAAAGCTCCCTTTTCGGTGGAGATTTTTTTGGTAATTTTTCATGCTTAACTACTTCAGTAAGCAAATTTTCCCCTTCAGAATCTTAATATCTAAATAGCTCTTAAAATCTTTAGCTAAATGTCTTTCTCTTGCCTTTTTTTTTTTATTTCATGCCTTTCCCCTTTCACAGTAATCTCAATTTTAAGTCATAAGCAGCACAGTTCAGCACCATAAAACATGCTCATATATCCTGGACTGTTCTTTCATGGTCACAGGCTGGCTGGAACACCTCAGTGCTGTGTCCGCTGTTGTAGGTACTGTGCTCAGCAGCGGGATCCCAAGTATCTCCTAGACAGATAAAAGTGTCTATAGAAGATCATGGATGACATTTAAAGGTCCCATTTGGGATGAAATCTCCATTTGATGAGGTGCCTTGCAGATCCAGATCCAGGCAATTCACAGTGCAAAGAATACACGGTCTAACGAATATAAATCACGTCACGCTTGTAGCCAGGTATGTAGAAAGAAGGCAAGACAGTCATAAACAGTGCTACTTCTCCTGTGTATTGGTCTTTGTTAAAAGAGAACCGAAGTCAAAGGGACTAACAATACCAGGGGAGTCACCAGAGGAAGGGAGTAAGGCGAGGGAAGGGAGTCAGCGTTGTGTTGCTTCCTCGGTAAGAACATGGAGCGACTGTGCCCGGAGAGCCACGAGGACAGCCCTGCCCGGACCGGGAGGGCTCTCCCTGCTTTGGGACAGTCTCACATTCCTCCTCGCCTGTACCTCTGCACTGAAACCAGCACTCGCGTCCAGTAGTGCACAAAATGGCAGAACGTCATCGTTCCACCACTGCCACAGGGAGATGGGAGCCTAGGGGTTGAAAAGGGCAAGGCAAAGCTATCTGTCTGTGATATATTCTAAGCCAAATGCTAAACTGGAGACCAACACCAAACAATGAGGAAGATGACATGCTTAAACACTGCTGAAGTGTAAAACACAGCAGAGAGGAATGGCATTGAAGGGAAACGGAAAGTTTTTAAAGCTAGACTAATGTATGCTGCAAAGCTCTTTATGCCATCTGGTAATAAGAGCAATAAAAGACCAATATGGAAGAGTGAATAAGTTCAAAAAGTAATCAAGAATAAGAAGCCAGCATATGAAAGAAGACGGCATCTGTTACGGAGAATGAATGGAAATCTCATCTATCTCACACCCAAGGAATAAGAAATGACGGACTGAAAGCCTATTCTGCTAGCATACTGTCCTGGAAAAGGGCTATGCCAGGATGACTTAAAGCTTCTGGGAGACACAGCTGATAAATTCGTACGATAATTCCACTCTCCATCTGGCAGGTGAAAGAGCCTTTCCCTGTTCCAGGGCTAACCACTGATCTACGTGAGCTTGCAGCCTCCTGTAGTAACTAGGTCTGCCAGGAAGAACGCTCCCAACCTAACACCACAAATGTGCAAACACTCAGCAGCAGCTACGACCACAGCCCAGTGTCCCACCGTATGCTGTCCTGCCGAAGACATCTGGCATCCTTTTCCCCCTTAGGAGGGAGCATGGCTGTGTACCTCAGCCCTAGCTGCAGAACAGCAGGGAGAGGGGAAGCTGCAGCGCTCCTGTCTCCTCCCCACAGCTAATGCAAAAGCTGTGTTTGAAGCCTTGCTAAGGGCCTGTGGGTGCCAGCTGGGTGGGGGCAAGAGCAGAGGAGGGATGCGCAGCAGAGGAGGTACTGGAGTCGCACCGGGTGGCCTGCAGTTGAGGTCTAATTCAAAGCCTGATCAGGGTGGGGTATGAGCTTCAGAAAGGGGACCTCTCGAAGCAGGAGGACAGAAGGTGGCTGAAGGGGAGTGATGAGGATTGGGATCTTCCTGTTGCCTCCTGTACGTCTTTGTCGGTGATTTTGAGTAGCTCCGCAGAAGAAGCTTGCTTTGGAAAAGACCATTTGTCATATCTGGAGTGGTGCTCCCAAATACCACGTGTATTTGAAAGAATTAACCAACATATGGTCTGATTTGTAAATGACAAAACGATACAAAACCACCCTCCCACCCCCTCCCTCTGTCTCCTGTTTAACTCTGGAACCAGTCCCCTGACTCCTACCCGGAGTTACACAAACCCACACAGACAAGAGCAGTATCTAGTCCTTTCTTGACCAATTTTCTTTTCCGCCGTGTTGCAGAAGGCATGACACACACCGCTCTGCACATCCTTGCTTTCCCATTAGTCCGTGACTCGTCACAAGTTCAGGCCATCTTTGTGCCTGTAAACATGACTGTCAGACCCCTAGCCGTAGGATCTGTAGTGTCCTGATTTACTCTAGTACGATCCGTTTGCTTTACCAGCTCTATGGGAAATTCTTATCCACTGTCTATAATGTCATTGCACGTTATAGCCTTTGAAATTCCACTTGCGTTCAGATTTAAGCCTTTAGCTTAGAGGATCTCACTCATGTTTATTATTAAATTTTCCTTACCCCTCCGTTTTTCCCGAAACAATCTCATTTTCGGCTGTTGCTCTACTCCCATTAAAATAATTGGTACCTCATCACATTTTTTTTCTACTTTCATATTCATATCTGCACCTGAAAAATCCGTTTTATGTGGGCGAAGGCCTAAGTCCAACTACACTTGCTGGTTATTACACAAAGTGACACAGCAATATGTAACATCTAATGAGAAAGACAAATGCCAGAAGCAGAGTGAAAAAGCGAAGACAGAGCACAGAGCCATAGAACAAAAAGAGCAGGTATACCGAAGGCCAGTGAGGGTGAAGAGGAAAGTGTTAGTACTGTTTTGTGTTGACACGTATGTTTCTCCAGCAATCTCCCAACTGAAACCACGACCATAGCGAAGTCGGTGGTAAGGCTGGAAATCAATCACACACTTCAGATCAAGCAGGTCATAAAGAGCTCTGTAGGTGACCAAAGCCTTGTTGTATCTCCCACTGCAGTGCTCGAGACTTGTAGAAGCTGGCTCTTCCATTGAGCCAGTAGAGGTGACCCTTTCCTTCAACTATGAGAAGCGTTTAGTTTAGGTTTATAGCAGTATACAAGTAGAAGTGAGTTTACCATCGCAATTTTGAAAAGAAATTACATCCATGAGAGACATTTTCTTAACCTCTACATGCAGATCACCAGATTCCTGAAGAAAAATTCCATTTTATTCATACAAAAATGCAGAATACAGCCTTTTACCTTAAATATGCAGGGAAGGCAGGTCATCGGGCAGCAAATAAAAAGCAGCAGCATAGTGTCCAATGCCATGGGAGTACCGGCTTCTCTTAATCTGACAAAGAACTGAAGATCAAACATCTCGTGATTATCTGTTCTTCTAAGCAAAACGGTAATCGACCGAAACATATACATTGTAAGCAGGCAACGTCTCCATAGGAGACCCGGGATGACAGAATTCTGTCACATGATCAGTTGACATCAAGTCCCTGCTCACGTGGGTTCTTTCTGCAAAAGACTCGGCGTGGGAAAGCGCTCGCCCTCCGTTGGCAATATAGAGTTTGGTTAGTCTGTCCATCCCCCTTTCTGCACTGCTGTTCACTGTCTTTGAGTGCGACCCCATGGAACAAAGAGAATACAAACCCAAAGACACTCTCCGTTCCTCTCTATGCTCCAAGATGACATCCTTATGACGTTTTCTCCAATTGCTCAGAAAAAAGCGGGTATTAATCTCAAAAACGATCTATCACCTTGCCTCGACAGCAACGCACGGTATTGGCAAAAGGCAAGGGTCTCTATTCCTGATGCTTCCTACTAGGATTAGCTTCAAGTCCCCTGTCTTGAACGAGAGCCCAAGGGGCATTTCTTCTGTTTTCCTAAGTAAGCCCTTCATTCTCATCACATCAGACTTATTTTTAGAATATTTGAATAGCATATCTTTAAGTTGTCAGTTGCTACTGTATAAATAGAGGTTGCTAAGGAAGGAACAGAAGCTACTTCCTTCAGCAACAGTGGAAAAAGAGGATGAAACAGCAGATGATTTCGTAGCAGAAACAGCAGGCTAAGAGCAGTTCTCTTCTACTGCAGTATTTAAAAGATGTAGAAATGCCATCCACTAAAGTATTGCTATTTTACGTTAGAAGAATACAGCAAATCTACCTCAGATTGGCACATTTGCTAAAGAGTATAAGAAATCATTTTCCCTGCTTTGAAATTAATCCCCTTCTTGTTTTTGTAGCTCTTTAGTTTTTCTTTTACAGTTGTAGATATGTTTACTCTCATTTTTAGGGTTATTTGCCTACTTCAAAGCAATCCTAGGAATTCACAACTCGAGGATCTCGCATTCAGAACTGCATTAAAGATTACCAGCAAGGCTACAAGTTCCCTGTAGCTGCAGAGGGTATGTATAGGTATAACATCGTCATTTAGGGAGAGGTTTGTCAGAAAAGGGGCTCGGTTTCCTACGTTTATTTATTTATTTAGATCTGAACATTGTCAGATGAGAACACTGGTGCAAAGAATTTGGGTTTGAGGACTAAAACTCTTTACCGGGGCTTCTACTGAAACCCCCATCTTAGAGGACGGATTCAGGAATTTCACAGCTGGAGCTTACCATTGTGCCCATTCTAAATCACTTTCAGAGCACACGAGCAGTCCTCTGCACCCAGTCCACTAATGAAGCCACTAGCAGCTGCGTGATTTAGAGAGGATTATTCTGCTGATGTGATCACTTCAGGAAACCAGCTGCCACATGCTGTTCTGGCTGTAGTCACTAGGGGAAGGTATTACAACAGTAGAGCTCCTCTGGGAAAAAAAAAACAACAACTTAGGACTTGTCTACACAGGGGACAATTCAGGACGGTTTATCTGAATTAGCTAGAGATTTGCTGTGGATTAGTTAGAATCATATAAAACCTCCGGGTGTATACTTTTATTCAGAATTAAACTGTCCTAATTCGATTAGATTAACTTACTTCCAAATGTTTTACACTGACAGTGATAACAGACCAAGAGCAGAAGGCACGCAGGGGTAGCTAAAATGGTCTGCCGATGAACACAGCTGCTCTGCCCTTATGCCTCGTGAATATCTCATCTCACAGCAGAATGTGGCATCAAGAGCCGACAACTGGAATGGAAGAAATTGCATTCAGGGACATGATAGGCAGAGAACTGGATGTCACCATCATCTTCAGAAAAAAAGGTAGTTGGAGCCTGGGCCATAGCTGGCTATTCTGCTTCCAGCCAGAGTAATCGTCAAACGCGCCTGGATCACGATATCCTTTTAGGCAAGTGGGAGCTAAGCATCTTTGAAGCTAGCTTTAATGACAGCTCTCTTACCACCAACTTGTCTGCGATAGTCTTCATCAGACACCGGGGACAGGTTTCATACAGGATACGCTGTGCTTCCTCAGATTCTCTACAGAGAGAGAACGAGCTCCGGGACAGAGCAGGGAATCAAGTGCCTAATTCTCTGTGTTGGAAGTGGACTGGGGCTTCATGATGGGGCAAGTCTCGGCAGTTTAGTAACAAAAGCAAACCTGTTAAAGCTGTACCTTGGCAAGGCAACTCAGCAAATGCTGAGGAAACAACCAGGCTTATCAAACAGCCACCCTAGGGCTTCCAATTCCCACCCTGACAGGAGTATTTCTGGGGTGTTCAACAGTTTCCTCTTCCCAGAACATCAGGTCAAGCCTGGAAAGCCTAAGGAGCTTTTTCAGCCACCCTCACACAGGAGAGGATGACAAAAAGGCAACACTGTGTTTTAATGGAAAGTCCCTGTTGGCCAGCAGCAAGAGTAAAGCTTGCACAGTCCTAGACGTGCAGCGGAGGTTTGCGCGGGCAGAGAGCCTGTGAGGCTTTCCTTTCCTTTCCTTTATGGAAATCCCTGAAAACCAAAAAGCCTAGAAAGCGGAGGCGGTGGCCAAAAGCTGAAGCCATGATAGGTGAACGGAGGGTCACTTGCCTTTCCACTGGTCCGAGTGGGAACCGGGCAGTTGCTGGCTCCGGCTGCGTGCCTGTAGTACACTTCGGGGTGAGGCCACGGTATCCCGCCCGATCTGTCCAGTCTCGCAAAGGTACTCGAGGGGAGGTGAAAAGTGCTGGTGCACAGCAGGAAGGTCTGGCGTGTTACGGTCGAGTCAGCTGTCAGAGGCAGAGCCTGGTGAAAACGCTCTGGTTGGCCTCGGAGGGAGGTGCTGCAGGGCCGAGAGCTCTGGAGGTCTGCTCGCCCTTCCGCCTGCTAATGCTCCCGAGTGTCCCCAAGGCCAAGGCTATGCAGATGGCCGGGGATGCGTTTGATCAAAACAGACGCAGGTTATCTGTTCCTAAAATGTACTGCACTCTGCTTCCTGCATGGCAAGCCTCAGAAATACCCAAATTAGACTTCAGAAGAGTAGGAAAAGCTCCCTGCTAACATAATGTGCAAATGGATCGTCGCACTCACTGTGATCTTGGACAGCAACAAAATCAGAAGGCAACGGCAAACAGCAAAGAAAATTGCAGCTGAAAAATACCAACGTTATCCTCTTCTAATATATATTGTTAAAATGAACTTTTTTAAAAGCTGAAGAGATGTGAGCCCAGATGCTATCGCTGTACGTCTCATGCAGCTCACGATTACGAAAAGACATCAGATTACATATAAGGAAATCTAAAATGGTATGGATATGAGCCCAGCTGGTGTCCCCATATGCCTTATGAATTCCATTTTTATATATAGCATTAGAAATGCTTCTTAAAACATCTCATTTATAGATAGAGTGGGGCTCTCTCACTGAAGTACACACAGAAAGGGTCCACAAGGATCATAAAACCAGCTGTATTCAAAACCTCTGAAATGGTTCAACCACTGTGTTTTTATTAGGAACCACTCTGCACCTCACTGGGATTTCTTTGAACGCAACCACCAGAAAGCCATTTTAGTCAGAAAATGCCAACTTACTTTTGTTTTGGCAAACTGTTCCTACTGAAAGCTTTTTCTGGTCCAGAATGGAGGAGCGAAGGCCCAAGCTCCAGGGCAGCAGAGAGGTACAGGTGTGGGACAGGTAAATTCTTGCCACTTCTGAAAATCAATCAAAGTACGGTCTGGAGCTTGGCCGGTCCACATCCTGGGGAGAGTCCTTCACCAGCAGGCTGTGGACTCTTCTGCAATACAGCTCTTCCTCTCCCGCTTTTCAATTTCACCAGAATCACCGCTAAGGGAAGGTAGTTAACTGTGGGGATTCCTGGTTAATTGTGAAAATATATCACCAAAAGCAGTTGACTTAAAATCATCATTTAATCATATGTACACTGTCAACCAAAATATATCTAGAGCAGATATCTAAAAAAAATACACTAGATATGAATGAAAAATTATTTTATTTAAAAATACATTATACAGCAGAGTGTCTCTCTTTTTGTTTTCTCACTGCTGGTTCACAGAGATAATATGATAAATTTAACCCAAATATTTGACTGGGAAAGATCCTGAGAGAGAAAGAGACCAGTTACAAGCTGATGATATACAGTACACTGAAAAAGAGTCATCTCTTTTAACATAAAAGAACCTCTTGGTAATCTTATAAATCAGATATAAAAAACGCAGGTTTGCTACCATGCAAAAATGAGTGAAGATTTCATTTAAATCTGCACACAGACAAATCATTAGAAACCTCGGACCCTAAATAGCTAGAGTAAGAGAAGGGTAAGTGTGCCTACCGTGGTGTTACAAACTTTGGACCTACTACAATTTTGTAAACACAGTTGATAGTCTAATAAAGGTGGATTTTCAATCACCTAAGTAACCTTGTTGTAGGTAAGGGCTCTATTCTAGGACTTTTCTCCCCATTGATGTCATTTCTTTATTCTCTAATTCTCAGCTTTGCACAATGACTTCATGAGAGATGCGCTATTGCACTCGAAGATGACTTGGCCTTGCCCTGTTTGCCAAGCACTATTCGGGTAGTTGCATTTTAGTGAAAGCAGAGGTTAAAATAAAGAGCAAAAAGCAGGCGTTACCTGGATGACTGTGTGGGAATGCATTAAAATTCATCATAGAAAATATATACCTGATTCTACAGCCTTATGTTTCCAACGTTTTCTAACAATGATTAATGCACAGGAAATACACTGGGTTAAAATTTAAAAATTTAAGGCCTAGAACGTTCAACAGCCTTCACTCAACATCACTGTTCTCAATGGGTCTCTAGCGCTAGCGTTGTATCAGCTGTTGCCAGAGGAAAACTTTCTGGGAGATGGTAAGAGCATCTTCAGCATCTACTATATTCAGATCCATTTGGTGCTCAGCTGTTACAGGACAACTTCACTATGAACAGTCAGCGAGGCTGTCTTTTGATGGGGAGGCTCAATTTGATTATTCGCAGCGGTAACAGAGCTACGATAACATTGCCTGATGTTGAAGAAAAATCAATTCGTCAACACCGCACAGACTGATAGAGGATTTTTTTTTTTGCAAGAATATGGCCCTGAAACAGAAACAGAGATAGAAAGATTTGTAGAGAGAAAGTCTGCCTGTCCTGGTCACTTAGGCTGAAGAAAATTAATGACGCCATTGTGTTTTTTCCATGAGTGCTCCGACATGAAAACGGAGAGCAGAAACTCATACGCACTTTTCCTCACTACGCCAGTGACCCTCTTCTTATCTTAGCACCCACGCTCCCAGCATAGTGTCAGGGTGTACAATAAATACGAGAAGATGCAGGCTTCCTTGACTCATTTTTTAGAACGATTTACGAATAGCATGGCTTCCCATCAGATATGCTGAGCTAAGAATGGAGCCCTTAACCTTTCCTGGGATATCATTAGTAATAAAGAATATATCCATGATCAAACTTCCTATATTATTTTCATTTCTTTTAACCTAGATACATATATATCATCCAAGACATTCAAGAACTACAAAACAACAATTCAACTACAATTATGTCAGGAAAATATCCAAATAAATAAACTTTTAATTATGATACAATACTTAATACAGTAAAAATTGGCATTTTTTTCTCTTCAAAAGCAGAAGCACCAGTCTTACATATAACATACTGTTTGAATGATATCCTACATGGAATACAGCGTAATACAATGTGCAAACAGCATTTTCATACAGAACGTAATATTCGTCTAGTTTTTATACACTGGAATCGCCTCAAATGGAAACAGTTCATGCTGAATTAAAAATGTAGATTTTCAAAATCAAAGTCAAATCAAAATACGAAGTACTGTTGGAATAGGTACATGAACCATTAAAAACAATGAGAAGCCAAAATAGAGGGTATCGTCAGATAAATATAATTAGTGCTCAGTTTGTCCCATTCCGTCAAAAAGTAAACAGTTAATAGTTTTGCTAGAAAGTAAAGTGACGTTCTAATATTTACGATTTCTTCAAAATGTTGGTATCATTTGAATGATGTAAAAATCAAGTCAGAAATAGGACTTCTAAAAATTTCTTATTTTTGATACACTGCAATTATCGTGTTGTGGGCTGTGAAAAGAGATGAAGTCCAATGGAGGGAATATGCATCAGCGTCAACATCATGTGACTTCTGCAAAGGCCGTGATGTGGTTCTACGAGTTAAAGGAAAAACAAACAGATAAAAACCCAGAAACCACACAGACAGACATCAGTCGCCACTGTGAAGACTTTTGCCTCTTCTGCCTTAGGGACAGCATTATGCTTGGAGACTATTTCAGGGGGATGCAAATAAAACTGGTTTTCACTGCAGTGCTCTCGCTCACCCCCGTAGCAATTCCTTGTTAACCGCGGAACAACTGGATAGGTAAGCCTGCCGAACACGGTAATTGGTGCGATGGTTCTACAGCATGTCCGTTTTAGATGTTTTTTTTTTTAAATTAAGTAACTATGTGAATAATTGAGTTCCGTTCTTTTATTGCTACCTTATTCATAATTTAAAGCAAAATTCCTAGAAATTAAAATGACAGTTTCTGACAGATTATAATATTCTATTTCAGTGTTGATACAATTTTAATGTTGCATTTTTTAAAAGATGAATTGCTTCCCATGAGCTCACAACGGCACAGAGTCAAGCATCGAAATGCTACAACAAAATCGCATTCAGCAGTTGAGAACCCATATTCAAGCTTCCTTTTTCAGAATCACTATCGGCATCCTCTTCATTTGCAATGTTACTCTCCTCTTCCCTTCAACAGGCTGATTCTTACAAACGCGAAGACGCGTATCGGAATGTAAATATACTACGCGCGACTCTACACGGTAAAGCTGCAGCAGCCCAACGAGCTTTGCTACTTTTTCGTGCTCCAACCTAAGCAAGTGCCTCTGCAAACATCTGGTAGGTGAAGACTCAACTGCACGGTGATGTGCAGGATCCAAAGGAACCGCATGCTCCCTTCAGGCGCACAGTACCCTTGACCGCCACCATTTTTTAAAACACATGCAATGTGTAAAATTAATAAAGGGAATCTTGATGGTAAGCCACATGTTTGGTCCCCAGCTCCAAAATGCACAGAGGGAAATAATACCACATGAAGCACTGCAAATTTCTCCCATCACCTCCTCCCCTGGAGCAGACCAAAGTCAGAAGGGAGGAGGTGTAAGCTGCAGAGGAGGGGGGGGATGTAGATAACTCATGGAGAGTGGGATAGATCTCCCTTTTTTTGCTTGAGGGAAGTTGTTCTAAACACTTCAGAAAATCCCTCATCACGCACCACAGACAGTGCTGGAGGGAAACACTGGCCACCAGACAAATCTCTTATTTCTCAGCCCTTTGAACTGCCTGGGTATTTGTCTATCAGTCTGTGCGGGGGGAGGCAGGCAGGCATCTTTGATTTTCACCTTACAGAAAGGAATGCAGGGGTAACCCTGAGTGGGAGCACAGGAAAGCTGCCCCTTATCCCCCCCTCTCCCAACAAGGCTGGCAGCTTTGCTCCCTCTCGCACGGTGCCGCAGCTGCCTGTGTCCAGCCGGAGAAGCTCTCTTCCCCCTCCCCTACAATACGCATTTTAGCTCTAGCTATGTTCTTGCTGTATGCTGTGACAGCTTTCGTAAGAGACCCCCCACCAAGCAGTAAGCATCTACGTACGTTCTTCTCCAGAACAGAAAGAATATATTTTAAATAAATAACAACGATTAAACCGTAGCCAGCAGATTTTTTTTTTTTTTAAAAAAAAGCATTAGGAAAAAAAGAATCAGTGCGCAACTTTCTGTGAAAATGTCTTCAGCAAACAATATTAGCAAATGTCATTGTTTCCAGATTTTGATTCTGCAGAAGAAAAGCAAAATTAGATTTCCTAATTAGGTAACAAACCATTAACATTTCAAAGCACTTTAGTTGGCTGGCCATCTTCTGCTTTCAGTACAGGGAAGACGATACACTGGGCAACCTCAATGACTCTGGAGTTGCTGTGAGGCTATTATGACATTTTCTTCACAGTATTTAATTTTTCCTTATTTAGACCTGAAAATTAACCTGTCAACTTGAACTAGCGTCAGTCTAAAATTATTCACTTTGTTGATATGTAAGATGGTTTAAAAATGAAGAATTGCAAGAAAAGAAAATCAATCCCTTGTTACTTATTCTAATCAATTCTTTCAAGTCCTGCTACGTGCTATCCCTTTCTCTAAGCGACATGCGTTTGTCTGTGAGGCAGAGAACCAAATGCTCTTTCATGTGACATTAATTCAGGACTGGATAACTATTACTTAGGAAAGGAGAATGTGGTTCGCACTCCTGCCAGCTATCCTTCTAGGACGAGCAGGTCGCCATCCTTGGAAGCACCTGCAGAGCATGGGATACCATAACAGAGAAGAAAATCCCCCTTCCTCAATAAATGCTCAGAGAGAACTGCTAAGCTACCGATCGTGGAGCTATTGGTTTGGGCCCCAGTGGAGGCGTGATTCGTTTCCAATGGACTCAGCAGGGTGATGCATAACTAGGTCAAAATTAATCACTTGCTGATGGCAAGAATCACTGATACAGATTCATGCAACTGTCTGGGTATTCATGTTTTTTCGTGTGTTCTCCTCTCAGGCAAAACTACAAATAAGCCTTGCTGAGACTCTACAGAAAAAAAAAACAAACAAACACACAGCATCCCTCTTGAGTAACTGCACTTCAGCTCTCTTGCTATGCTCTTTACTTCTGCTTAGATTCACTGTGACAAAGTCCACCGTGAGATACTAAGCGCCGTCAGCAAACAGGTTGACACAGATGCAGGAGACAAGCAAAAAACCACGCACAAGACCTCAGCTTCTCCAACTCCATGGGAAATCATTTTCCCTACAGTACTCAAAAGACTTAAGATATGCTGAGGGTTGGCTCGACAGCAGCAGTTCCCGACAGGCACACCAGCTTTTGTATCATTCGTTCTAAATTGACAGCATCAGCTTGGTGTCAGCACCACGAGAACAAAGCATGCTGCACAACCCTGCTATCACACCACTACCAGGAAACGAAACAGAAACAAACCAAAAGAAACAAACAAAAACCAAACCAAAAAAAAAAAACCCAAACAAGGCTAAGCCTTGAGTGCAGGTTTCTGGGGGGCAATGATCCATCCCTGTATATCTTGTGTTAAGATTTTAATTAATTTCTGTTGATAAGCAATTCTAGAATGTTAACACATTGAAAAAAATCCGTGACAACTTTCTTGTGGTTTGCAGTTTTCCTTATATATATTAAATATTTTTTACTTGAAATTGTTTTGTTCTGCTCTCATGAATACAGTTAGAAATACACAAAACCAGTCATCATCCTAAAGAAGATTTTTCCGGTTTTGAAAACAGGAATTGGAAAAATTGTTTGTAGTCCTTCACATGGTGGAGTTTGTTAAAAGAAATAGAAAAATACTACTGTAGTAGTTCAGGCAAACGATAATTTATCATCCAGTAATAATGTTGTCATACAATTCTCTGGGTCAGCAAAGTATATTTTATGCTTTTATTGGACCAATCACATTTTTAGAGAAAAGAGTGAGTTCAAGTGAAACTCCCCATTTAAAAAGTTGCCGACCTGCACAGAACGCTGCCGCCACGCCGCAGCTGCCTTTGCTTCAACTCCACACACACACGCTCAGGGGCGCTGCCGCGCACATACGTCGATTGCCTTATGTGAAGGTCTTCAAAACGGCCCGTTCCCCATATCCAGGAGAAGAACCTAATGATGCGTGCTTTGAGGGAGTTTCCTTGCAAAGGATCTTCTCGATTGTTACGAATACCTTGATTCTGCAACACCCACAACACGTATAGATGAGGAGGTCACACTGAATATATTGTTCCATTTCCTATATTTAAGTATTATTTTAGTTGAACATCAGATGTGGTGATCACAGTTTGCCTTCAAACAGAAATAGTTCTTGCACAACCCTCCAGAAGTAGCTTTAAGCAGATGAGTAGGAGAGGAATGCAAATTCAAATGCTCGAAACAAAACTGTTGATGGTCTTTCCTGAGCTGCCTTTCCTGGTTACGTGTTTCTGTGTGTGAAATAACGTTGTGTCGTATCTCCTTTCATATACTGTATCACCAAGAGCGAACCATTATGACAAGAGAAATCTGAAAACCTGCCTATAAGCTAACATAAGCACGTGGACTCTAGTCAAGCCGTCCTGGAGACACACAGACATGTGCGGAAACGCTGTATGGATGCTCATGGACACTTTTGGACATGGAGCACAACAGGATTTGGACGCTTTTCAACTGAAATATTTTGAAGCGACAGAAATAGACACAAACCCTCTCTCCCATTTGCCCGCAGTATGATGTGCTGAAACATCTTTGTGTTCTGCTTTTAGCCTGTGAGCTCAGACAGAGGTGATCAGTCTCCATGGAGAGGCCCAGGGACCAGACGGGACTCCTTAGGCCACGCTGGGTGGACACAAGTGCACATACCAATGAAAGACTTCTTAGTACCAAAAAGCTTAAGACCAAGGAAAAAGCAGTAACGCTGAGAATTAAAAATAGCCTTTTCTGGCACTGAAGAAGCTGTTCTATGTCTCGTGAATAATCGAGATGGAGTAAATAGAAAAAACATTAGACCTTAAAAACAGAAGGGGAAAGCTTCCTCAGCCTTAAACTACTATCAGAATCCATCACAATATCTATACTTACTACTGTTAAAATGTTTTATGACCACCATTACCTTTGGCACATACACAATAGAACAAGAACTGCAGTGTCAAACTCAACAAGATTTTTGAGACAATTAACCCTGATAGTCCCTAGCAATTGGTATGACAGGCAACAAAAATGTCACATATTGCGAGAGGAATTCCAAATACTTATCACCATTAAAGCTTAGAAATGGCTGTGTCGGGGAGAGAGAGAGAGTGCCTAAACTATCTGTTTCTAGTTCACAGTCATGCTGGAGAGTCAGTCCTATGGGTGGAGTAGAAGAAACCTCATTGTCACAAGGAACGGTGACTGTCTTTGGGGACATGGTTTGGGCACGGCTGACCGAAGTAGCAGTATGAAGGAATGCCAAGCAGAGACTTTGGGAATCAATGCAGGTTAGCTGTCAAACAGAGCACTGCAAAGAACCCACTGTTTAATAATGTTGAACGGCTACAGAAAGTACTGATGATCAGACACAGTAATCATCTCAGGCCACAGGAGATGAATCACAGTGCCTCTCCCAACCCAACACTTCCTTCGAAAACCTCTTACCTCAGCATTCTGTCTACTGCCTCAATTAGTCCTAAAACGCTCCACATTCCCTTTGTATTTGATTTTTCTCAAAGCTAGAATACTTATTTGAAAAACAAAAAAAAAGGCTAGGAGACTCAGCAGCTACCACAAGATGCGTACAAGCCCTCTGTAAGACCTGGCCAACTTCAGGTGACTTTCCCATGAAATAATGTCAGGCTCCTCTGAAACAGAAAACAGAAAAAAAAGTTTGTGACTGCGCTGGATGAAGCTGAACTTTAAACTCTTCCAGGTACCACCCAGAATATCCCTATTTCCCAGTAACTCTTGCAAAAGAACAGGAGTCTCCTCTAACCCTGACTGTGGTATGAAGAGGGCCTCCTTTTTGTAGCAGAGTGCCAGCTAACTGACAGATGAATTGTTGTAAGAGATGAAGGAGGTCAGAGACAGGAGAGAAAAAGGAGCAGATCGTGACTGATGAGGTTTCTTGGCTTTCATTCTTTTCATTAATTCTGAGGATGAACATAGTTAAGGTGAAAGCAGTAAGTCTGCATCGCTGAGCCAGCCCTGGCAAGGATTCTTCAAGGAGACGCTCTGCAACTATGGCTTATTTGAGTGCATGAGAAGTGGGTACCCATGCAGAACAGCTTAAGCATCTGCATGCACCACAATTAAACAGAAGTGTCATGCAAACGGTGATCTACCCTCGTCATTAACCAGCAGCAGCTCAATCAGAACATTACAAGCACACATATTCCTCTTGAAGTGCACTTCAAATGTAGCTCTTGACCTCCACCAGAACTCAGACAGCGGCAGCACGGAGAGCATGCCAAGCATGCCAAGAGCATTCGTTCTCCAGCAGGAAAACGCACTGAAATAGCAAGTAGCAGATCTGGAAACACAAAAATAAGGTGCTTCCAGGTCCGTGTGATACACCATGTGCTTATTCATTTACAGGTGAATTTGTAACAAAATTGCAATGAGTGAGGTCCCATCTGGTAGGCATTTCTAATGAAGTCATTCTTTAAGACAGCATCTTTGAATTGCTGGCTCCCAGATACCCATATCGTTATTATGTTTAAATACCAATAACAGAGTTGCATTGCTTCATGCTAGCACTGCCTTAGTCCATGATGCCTTCAGTCAGTCAGGATTTGGGCTACTCTTAGTAGCTAATTTCTGACAGTAAGCTGTCTTTAATACTGGCACAGGAGCTTGCAGACTAAGAATAAGGAAAAACAGACTTAAAATAAGCCAACTGTAAAGGTATGTGCATTCAGAACATGGAACTGGAACAGCCCTAACCGAAATGTAGTGAAAAGTAACTTGCACATGGTTAAAGCAGGCAAAGGCAAGTAGCATGGAAATTATTTAGCGACCCTCTCTCCCCAGAGGAAAACAAAGGATGTAAAAGAAGGCGGCAGTTAAAAAGCAAAGACTAAGTTAATAATTCTTGTAGTGATGGTAGTTAATTGAGATGGCTCAGTTTAGATCTTAGTTCCACATACGTATTATTCTTAGTGCCTTTTATTTAACAGGGTCTGGCTTCTATCTAAAACTTTAGACTAAACATTAAAAAAAAAGAAAAAAATCCATAAAAACTCAACACCTAAAGCACTCACATGTAAGTAACTTTTCCATCAATTATTGCTAATTCAAACGCAAACTTTCTGAGAGTGGAAACAGAAGAAAGCATTTCCCAACAAACAGCAAAGTCTCCACGTTATCCTCCTCCCATCTCATCCTCTCTGTCTGGAAAAGAGAAAGGCTTTGCAACGTAGATAAAGATGAACCCATACACCGAGATCTCACCAAGCGCAACACCCTGCAGACAGTCCCCAATTTTATTATCTAGAGAGAAGTTCCATGACGGCAAACAGCTACCCTCTATTGCCACAGGAATATGGGTTCAGAAGGAAAGAGGCTCGTTCATGTAATAGTGTCCTGGGCAGTTCACAAATGGTAGAGGTCATCCTCAAGGAGAGCAAACATTACTCCTGCCACACTCTCCCATAGCTTTCCCCACAACACCTCAATCTTGTCCAGGCCAAGTCTCAGGAAAAGCACGTTGTTCGTCATGAGCGAGAGGGTGTCAAATCAGGTAGAAACACTAAGTTAACAGGCGGCCTTTATCCCCAGAAAAAAAATTAAAAATTTCAACAGCCAGAGAATGTGCATGTATTACCTGTGATGGCTTCTGAGCTGCAGAAATGGCTTCTATTGCAGAAGCGCTTAGCAGGTAAATAAGGCATGCTCTTCTTAATGTGGTATGTCCTAGGCCAACTGACATCTTGTGTTGTTTTGACATTTTACAGAAAGTTTACTGAACGGATTATTTTGAAGATACACATTCATCATCTAAATGCTTGTTCAAGCAAATGAGACTCTGACCTCCTTATGACAAGATATCAGCAGAAGTAGCTTAGACACATTTGGTTCAAAAAGGCGTGTTAGATCATTCTGAAAAGAAATCTTCTTTCCCTTCAGGGAAAGGAATAACAAACCCAGGACTAGCAGCAATTCTTACTAAAGGACAACTTACACCGCTTCCAAGTGACTAAGACAGACTGGGAAGCGGCTAAAACATTTCTTCTTACATTTAATATGAAAAAATATCAGGAGTAATTTGGATTTAGAAGAATGCCATAGAAGCATACTTTTGGTGCCCTACCCAGTGTAGAATTGCTTACTATCTTCAAACATGGGCACAACACAAGAGATTTTAACAAATAATGACAGATAAAGTCATTAGAAAAAGTAGAATTGCTTTCAAACTTTGCATTAGTAGTTCAAACTTTCCCCCTGGTAAAAATGCCTAAAATGTTTTCTTTATGTGGTTATGCTGCCTATTTCAGTGCTTGTTTGCTCATAAAATTGTGCAGACATAATCTTACCTAACACTTACATAGTGCAACATCATCTTCAAAACCCATAAATTTTTGTTACAGGAAACTAAAATGAATTTTAAACAGATCATGATACTTACTCATGCAAAAAGTCCTGGCATACCCAGGAGACTATCACGAGCATGTCCTAGTCCAAAAACCCATTTGCTTTAGCAAGAGGTCGTGGTTTTTGTGCAGTTACTGTATGGCCCACGTTACTCTCTATTATTATCACGTTCATTAAGTCGTTTGCCCTGCTAGCGCAGATGTCGGATCCCCAGCGTTTCCAAATGGGTGCCCTGTCCTGGGGCTAGCATGTGCCTGATGATAAAAGCCCCACAGCTGATCCAGAAGGGACTGCGTCCCATACTCTGTACCAGCCTGGGGACATACCCCGAAGAGACAGGATAAACGCCACTTGTACCTGAACTGCAGAACCCCTCGGGCTCAGGGGTTAGATTTTCTTTCTAAGCACTTCAAGTGCTGTGGACTCTCAGCCAAAGCGTTCATCAAACTTACTTGAGGAACTCAAGGAACGAGGGCCTCGGATCTACTCGGCCTGACTCCATGGACCTGGCAGTGGCTACAGCAGTAAACTGGACTAATACGGAGCGGTTGTTCTTGGCGGTGACATGAAGAGTCTCCCAAGGAGTGTCTCTGAATTAATTCTTCCCTTCTTTCTCCTCCACTACCATGTCTCCTTACTTTAAATCTGATTACCTTGGCACTCTTGTCAAGATAGTTTGGGATCATCCTTCCCGGAAAGCTACATTTTATTTAATTGTTTTTAAAAAAAGTCAGACATTACCTTTTCTAAAGGGCTTTCTACTCGGGGTATGCTGATCATGGGCATCTGGGCCAGATTATCCATGTGAGAATGTTCATGTTCTGGCTGACGTCCTCTGAAGTTATTTACCACACAAACAACCTAGAAGGGATTAGGAGATAAACAGAATAGCTAAGAAACAAGCTCATTTTTTGAGCTTTGATCCTGACATCCATAAGTAGGCAGAACTGACACCAGCTTTAGTCACAGCTTACAGCAGAAACACAGAAATGTGAAGTTCAATGTTTTACAGAAAGTCCTTAATTAATATTTCAAGACAAAAGATTTTCAACCAATTATTGCTACATACATCATCTAAGAACCAAAAATCCCTCTCATCTAAAAGCAAATCCATTCCCAAAGCTGAATAACAGAATACCAACTATTAGCAATGTCATGAATAGATGTCCAGAGCACGCGCAGCAGAATATGGCAATAACCTTAGATTTCTATGAAGGGCCAGTACCATCTAAGTTTTGACCAGCAAAGACTTTCTCAAATGGAGAGTGAGAAAGGGAGAATAAGGTGGCAAGGACCATCCCCAAGTTTGAACTAAAGTCTAAACCTGCTCAGGGCAGCAGTGACTTTCACACGGGGATTTAGCAATGCAATACATACCAGTTTGTTAGTGTTTCTACTAAGTCAGACATTCAGCCAAGCAGCAATATTTGCCCACTGTATTTTCTTCAACTAAATTTGCTGTCACGCTACTGAAAGGAGTTTATGCAATATACATGACAAAACATAAGAAAAAAATGCTGGGACACGTTTCTTTTCTGTTCGCTTTTAGGGGCACAAACAGAACGGAAAAACTTCTTAACAATGAACAACCAACTGTAACTCCTGGACACCTTGTGTGGAAGGGAAGGGAACATCTGGAAGTGCGAGCAGGTGTATTCTAGAGGAGACCTAAAGCTGCCCTCACATTTCGCAGAGGAGTGAAAACTCCCACCGCAGCCGTCTCTGGGAGAGTTCTCAGCCAGGCCAAGTCTTCAGCTCCATGATCTTGAGATCAAGACCTGGAGATCCAAGAATCAAGCTCCAAAGTGTTTTCATGGGGAAAAAAATTCGAAGGTGTATTTAGTACTATCACAAGCTGCCAGGCAGACAAAGCTGCAGGCAGTAAACAGCAGTGGCTGTTCTCTGCCGTAGTCTTGCACTGAAGTTACCACTGAAGGTGATTAATAGATTAGCGGCAGCTTTCTGACACAGACACCAGTCATTGTGAACTGTGAGCGACAATCTGGTTTTGGAACACAGTTCCAGAAAAGGAAAAGGCTAAACAAGGGGTTTTTTTGATACAGAATAACATAAAATTTCAGTGTAAACCTGAATTAGCATGAAAGAAAATCAATAGGGCTAAAGCTGGGAAAGAAATGCTACTTACTCTCTGATCAGTGTAGGTATCACTATACTGAATTTAATACTTTATACATGAAATCGTAACTAGATGTTATTCTGAAGGATATACGCTTGCTTGAAGTGGGGCTTGATGCAAAAATTATTGGTTGAAATGCTCCAATCTGGTTTATAAGGAAATCAAAAGAGATCATTTGATTAGTCCTTTCTTGACTTCACATTTCTGAGTGTATGTAACCGAGGAAACTGATAATTAATTTTTAAAAAAATTAGAAACACCTCTTTTGTCATTTAGTTGTCTGAAAAGTCAAGGCTACCAATATTTTTTTAAGAGATACAAAGTTATACACTGATTTTTTCAAACAGAAGTCACGCAGATATACACTTACCAAAAATACTGCTACAGATATTCCGATGATAAATCCTGCTATTACGTCTGACCAGTGATTTCGATACTCTGCTACTCTGTTGATTCCAGTAAGGAAAGCCAAGCACATCAAGCCCAAACACAGAACAGGTTTTGCAAGCCTTGTTCCTCTGGCTTTTACTGTGTTGGTGATATACATCTGAAAATGAGGAAGGAAGAAAGTTAAGACTGATGGATATCTCCCACTAATTGGTGGATAAAATCTCAACATTTTGTTTGAATAGACTATGTGTATTTGGCTTTTTTGTTTGTTTTTTTTGGTAAAGAAACAAGAAAGTAGAGCGCTAGATAAAGTCATCACACCCTTTTCCTAGGGATACAGACAAAAAAAATTAGACCGTACAGCAAAATTACATTTTATGTGGACCTGAAAAGCCCCCAAAGGAACAGACAAATTAGATAATCCTATCCTATTACTCCCAATGTATGTATTTATTTATGCAGAGAGGTAAAGAAACTGATTTTTCACTGCACAGTGTTGACAATAACAGACAAAGATCTTTACCCTGAAAGGGGCTACATCAAGGCCTTGCCTCCTCATCTACAACTCCTCCACGTGACTAACTAGAGATTTGTCAAAAAGCAGCAAAAATTGAACTAAATGCCAGCATTTCCTTTTACGAATACCCTGTAATAGTTTCAACCAGCGCCGAACCAATACACCCCTGTACTTCACAGACGGTGACGGGGGATGGTTAGCGCCAATCCCCCCCAGCACCCAAACCAATCTAAAAGCAGAAATTTTTGTGCATCAACCTCCGAGAAATCAATCTGCCCCGCTTGCAGTCTAACTCTCCCTGTGCAATACGACTGAATTAAAAGCACTGCCTGATGACAGAGCAACTCTGCTGCCCTAAGGGTGCATCAGTGACCTCTAGGTTTAAGCCACCACTTTCCATGTTCCGATGGGCCAGTGGAAGAAGATTCAAAGAAAATCTTTGAATTTCCATTCTCCTGAATCTTGGCATTAAGGCTGCTTGAAAGTTCCCCCCTGAAAAATGATACTTCAACTAACAAGATTTTTGAGAAGAAAGTTTTCGCTTTCTGCAGGAGATGTTTCTCCTATTAAACTACTGAAATCCCTAAAACCTTCACGTTTAGATGGAGTTGAAGTTTTCAGACCGAAGAATGCAAATATTTTCTACGGAGTTTCACTAAAGACTCTAAGAGTGTAATGCCATCACTTTGAACTGCAACTGGAAACAGATGAATCTGCATGGAAGAACCAGTACCTTTCTGGGCAACAAACGGGCAGTCCTTTGGTATTTTTGTACTGTCTGGAACTTCAGCTGCATTTACTGGGTAATCAGTTATGAAGTGCTGCAATAATCCAGTCAAGAAGTAGTTTAGGAAGCGTAATTACAGTTAAAATAAATTAAGCAAAGGAAGTAGCAGTCAGAGCTTGTCTGAAAAGAGCAACATCCGACAGTAATTTTGTTTAAAATGCTAGAGAAAGATCCATGGCTTAAAGGACAAATCAAAGCTTAAGCTTAAAATCACAGCAGAGTACTGCAACACATGCGTCCTCAGCGTACCTTATGTGATGAACAGCAAACTAGCAGCAAGCTTTCGACTCATGCAGACAGAGCAAAGGTTTGGGGGGGGAAAAAAAAAAAAAAAAGAGTTGTGGGGTATACCTGCAAACCACATTTCTCCTCTCTTCTTCCTAGACCATTTCAGAAATAGCGTTTCTCTCTTTGCTGACTATTCTTTTATCTTAGCTCATATTTTTGCAGGCTCTCTTCAGTGAGTTACTCTTACCACATGGAATGCTGGTGAGACAACTGCAACTTTAATTTCCAGCTTTTGAGCACCACTGGTTTTCTTCAAGCTACAGACAGAGCAGTGCATGCTGAGTTACTCAGCAACCCTCTGTTTCAGGGAGTCTCATTGTCCTGGATACTACCACCATTATCCACATTCACACTACATGTTAGAACATCTGGTGCTAGGGAAAATATTCTAATATTCTGAATATGCAGCAAGATCGCTAAATTTCAAATACAGCTTGGGCGAAGTTGACAGGAAGCTATCCTGCATTTAATTCTGTATTGTGGCACACTAAATCAAAATGACTACTGAGAAGGAAAAATCAGCCCAAAAAAGACTGTAGCTTGTTTAAGGCAGGTCTCGGTGACATATTACAGTTATCTATAACACCTGGTCATCGCCCAAGAAGATGATCGCAATTTTTATGAAGTCAAAAGACATTAAAATGCAAATACTTGATTCTGTAGTACTTCAGTCAAGCTTCAACATTTTCAATACAAAGCTAAACTGAAAAGTGCCCTGCAGAAAATTCTCACAATCTTTTCACAATCAAGCATGTCCTTCAAATCCCTATTCAGACAAAGCACTGAGCGAGCAGGAACAACTGCAGACTCACGCCGAGCCTCAGGTGAGTAATAAAGACCTCCGTTTGCCAAGTCCCTTCACATAGATGTAGTCAAGATTGTCATGCCCAGTCCATTACTCAAAATAACCCAAGCATTCTGTCAGCATAGGTACCACTTCTAGCTTTTCTTTAAGGAACAGACACCACTGATGTTAAGAATAGTATTATATTAAAATATCATTAAAGAATCAATAGAAACAGGGTAAACTTTTCCTGAAACAGTGTAGCAAAAAGTCTGTATATTTGCAAAACTCTACATAGCAAATGTAGACTCTTCCAAGGCAGGATTCATAGATGTCCATTTTTAAACTTGACGTCTTGCAGCTCTAGTACAACATATTAACACAGTCAACTCGGTCAAAGATCTGATTTGCACTAAGAATGAAATATAATTACGCAGTTGTTTTCTTCTTGGTTCTGGAAGGAAAGCTATAAACCATCACAGCCAGTAATTGACAAAGAATAAACATCTTAAAAAGATGACAGGATTTTTCTTTCACTTTTCATAAATATTAAATGCAGTATCAACAAAGGAAAATAGCTCAGTGATTTAGAACATTAGTGAGAATGAATGACAATATAAATTTTTACATGGCTAAAGATGTTTACTGAACAAGTCTGTCTCAGTTCCTTTTAAGAACAGAAATCGGGAGAGGAAGAATCTAATTAAATCTTTTAAATTTGTCAACAGCAAGCCCAACAGCAGAGATTTTGTATGTCAGGTCAAGGATTGCTACAGTAGTTAGAATTAATTTTGCAGGCTGCACATTCTCCTGCAACATCAGATCAGCAGTGAGTCTTCTCTTGAAGAACTTCTACTGTTGCTTTTTCTTTTTACTGAAACAAGATTTTAGTACTAAAAGATATAAAGGTGATACCGGCAAACAGACACCAGCACAGAGTCATATAAGGAGGTGTGTGTTATCTGGTCATTCTATATACCAATATTTTCTAGATTTTCAGGAAAAAACAAACATTTGACCTTCAGTCTTCAAGATGCTGGAAGCAAAGTCTTCAGACAACCTCATAAATTGAAAGAAAAACTGTAATTGAAGTGGTATTAAAAAATACATATTTGAAAGAGTCAGAATCATCAGCATCCCCACCAAAGACAAAGCTACCTGTAAGGTTTCTGACATGACTGTCTCAGGTCATAATATAAGGAATAATCATAGTGTTGGCACTTAGCTGGTACTGGGAAAGCTTTCAAAAGTGTCATGTTGCAAGTCTGACTCATGTGAAACATGTCCTAAATCCAGTGCAAACAAAATCACTCCAAAACATGTAAAAGAAGAACAGGAATTGCAGGTCAAGTGCAGGACAAAGTGGCCACCTGGGCTATGCTGCAAGCTCTTCCTAGTCGTCGTCTTTCAGCTATCTTTAGGCTCACCCACACAAACATCTATGCACACAAATACACACGTAACAGGTCCCAGGGTCCCATTTTAGTTAGACCAGAGCTAGTCACCAGCCCGGGTGCACCAGCCAGGAGGGAGGTTAATTTTCCTAGCTGATTTCATCAGCCTGGGGCCCAGGGATGCGGGTAGGAAGATCCCCTCGGCGCTTGCTGTTCTAGTCCTCCCTGAAGCAGATGGTCTGGGGGACTGACAAAGAGACAGACTGGTCCATTAGTGGGCAGAGAAAAATGACTCATGAAGCAACAAGCAGAAAGAGGAAGGAGTCACTGTACAGGCGCCTATCCCAGGCAGCGCTCCAAATATAAATTATTTCATGTTTTGTTTTGCTCTTATAGTGTACTGTTGTTAAAGAAAGAATCTTCAAGTACTCAAGTAATACAAGCAACGCTATAGATGTTCCACCTGAGGAATGCACAACTTTCAATACTCGTCATACCTACAAGAAAAGGGATACTCGGAGATCAAAAAGCTCCAAAGTAGTGGGCTACAGTGGACAGTAGTCTATAACCAGGTCCAATGTTTAATTAGAATCCTGTTCGACAATCTAAAAGCTCTTCAGCTTCCCTGATTAATAATTATTGGGTCAAATTATTTCTAGAGCAAACCACAGTCATATTCTCAGATCATCTGGGCTTTTCTGCAACTGCCCACTGAGGATTTTTCTAGTGCTCTTGAAGCCACCTCCAGCTTTCTCCGTAAGTTTTGCAGTAATTATTGACGACCCTAGGCAAAAACTGGCTTTCAAAGTCAGGGGTCTGAGTTGGCAAAAGGAAGAGAAAACTCTAGAAATGCTGGACCTTACTATTAAGTTTCCCACTATCAGCTTCCCACAGTTGTAACTCTATACAACTGGAGAAGGAAAGAGGCAGCCTTCAATGTACCAGGACTGTAAAATACACCCAAATATTAATTAAAGCTGATTCAGTCTACAAAGGTGGTTATCTTTAGCAATTGAATTGTAATGAAGAACTGACTGACAAGAAATATCTAGAGGTCTTTAGATAAATCCCTGGATCAAATTGTAATGTTATTTTACTATCCAGCCTGAAAGTACCTAATAACACCCAGTGTATGAAGCCCATGATACATGCCGTACAATCAGTACCAAGGGATATTTTCACTTGCTGCACCAGATACAGAAAAGAAATTCCACTTTCCTAACACTGCCCTCGAAAAGCCGCCAAAGGAATCCTTAAATTCTTCAATTTCCTAACACAAAAAGGACAACAAAGCCAGCTCAGTAAGGTGGCTCTGCTACTTCTCCTCCTGCTGAACAGTCCCCAAAGCCTATGAAAGACCGGCTTGCCATGCCCCCGCCGGCGGCCCGTTGCGCGGGAGCCAAAGAGGCACTTCAAGGCAAAGGAGAGGCGAGATGAGGCCTGAAGATTGGATCGAGGAGTGACACTGAGCAGAATGTCACCACGTTGCCAGCACCGGGACCCAGACTGCCTTGCTGTCTTTTCCCAGTGACTTACAAACACAGCAAACAGCAAAGACGATACAGCAGAATGCCAGGAGCAAGAACCTTGCAGAAAAGATGATCGCGGGCCCAACAAAAGCTCTGCAGAGAGGAAAAAATTGTCAGCTTTACCTGCTAGCCCTGCCTGAGGCCATAGTTGAGGCCAAGGGTTCACAGTACGAAGCAGCAAAAGCAGCCTACAGATCTAAGGGCTATGTCAGGTATCGAGACATTAAACCTGCTCCTCTATCATTACAAATCCAAAGCAAACCTGAAAGGTATGCGGTAGCACCAAGTTCAAACGCTACCCTACAGACAGGGTGGCTGCCAACTGCTCTTGTCCAATGCAATAAGAATAAAACAACAAAAGAGCAAAATTTTATAGAATGAATTAAAATTTGTCATAAACTACAACTAGCGATAACCAATCCCCTAGGTCTGCAGCACCAAAGGACAACTGTTAGTCACAAGTCTCATCTTTAAATCTATGGGAATAGACTGACTAAATCTTCATATATCACTTTGAAATCCTACCAAAAAAAGACTCATGACTCTCATTTCTGTGCCTCAGTTGTGGAAAAAACCCAAGTATGTGCATTCTTGGCTGCTTCAAAATATACCTCTAATTGTCCAGGCTGTGCCAGCTTACGCACATCAAAACGTGGCTTATACAATTATATTCTACCTAATAAACTGGCAGCATTTGCCTTAATACCTGTGTTAGCAGACGTTGTTCCAGCTGTGAAAGGGTGAACTGCAATGCTGACAAGAAGTGAAAGCAGGTGCAGTCAACTTCTTAACCCAACTCAAGCAAAAAACAAACAAACAAAAGATCTAAGATGAGTTGAGCAGACACCTAAGAAGAAAACCAGGTAGCAGCCAGCTTGGTTAAAGATTTTGGAATAGATTTACTGGTACACTGGGAAAAAAGAGCCTAAAAGTCTGAAGACAACAGGTAGCCATCCTTGAAAGTGTCTGTCTGGAGCAGGGTGGAGAAAACACCTAACCACAGTGCTGCCATTCAACATTTCCATTGCTAAGTCTTTCTCCATAAGTACTGGGAGAAAGTAATGGAGGCAAACATTACAGAGGTCTAAATATTAGCAATACAATTGTTTGAAAAAGACTGTACTTTCAGCAGGAGGGCAATTCAGAGTTACCATAGCAGCCACCCACTCTCAGAAGAGGGGAAGGGGAAGAAAGGAAGACTCCAGAACTTAGATGAAAAAAAGAAGCTATTGTTCACAAGACAATACACACAGATGCTAGGTGATAAGGACATGGCTGCACTTAAATGGAATGAGATAGTGGAATTATTAGATACAGCGTAGGCTTTGTTTTTAAATGGGGTGATCAGTGAAATCCCACAAATCTGAAGTTGTTTACTTCGCCCACCCAGAGAGCAAGGCCTCTGGATCAGCTTGGTGCCTATTTACGTCTAAGTTGGTTTCGTTTTGTGCACAGCCGACTGAGATGCCCAGGGAGGATTCTGTGACAAGCCCTCCCTCCCTCCCAAATATTTCTGTTAACCAAGAAGAAAGCACGTTTTGTATCGGAGATTATATGCTCATGAAACACGAGCTGAGTAATATATGGAGGTCTTTATGTCCATGCTCTCAATAACTTTTGTACCACGGCTCATACAAAGACTAGGCTACTGTTTAAATCTCCTACTCCAGTGAATAGTGATGAGAAAGTTGTTATTCAGGGCCATCTATCCTGATAAACATCGTGACAGTGTAAGGACATGACCCCAAAATAATGGAACATTGCATTTCTTTCCCTGGTGTGTAATAAACAGTATTTTTAGCGGCAACCATACAACAGGATTAAACAAAAGAAAAAAAAAAAAGGACTGCCAATATTGCATCAACATCAAGGACCTAAATTTGCAGGCTTTTATAGTTTATAGTGCTTTAGTTAAGTGACAACAGTGTCATGCATCACGCAGCGATGCAGTAATGACACGGGGTATATTCATTTCTGTAGTGACTGAAAGATTATAACGTCATGAAACAGATCACAGCAGTTATAATTTTTGATGTTGCTAACTGTATACTGACCACGTACAACGTAAGGTTTACATGAAGTGCTCTTGCTCATGTCAAAAGCCATTGACACTAGGTATTAGACCTTACTAATCTCTACTTTTTGTTTTTAAAATATATTAATACTATTTTCCTTCCTGCTTTGCAGTAGCCGAACAGTTGGTTTCCTTTAGTTACTGTGACTCATGGCAACAGTGGAAATACAACTTTACAGATGGATGAGAAAAATAGGAGCAATTAGAATGAAGAATGCTGAATATTTTCGAAAATAGCTTGCGCCAAATTTAGAGGT
>VZTL01081232.1:0-19433 GCA_013400535.1 Scopus umbretta
CCCCAGCCAAAACTAGCACATGCCTGCAAACAGCCACAGCAGCTGAGGTGGGTTTATATCATCCAAGTGGAATGACCCCGTGCTGTGTGGAGCTCTTCACAACTGCATATGTAAATGGGGCTTCTCTGGTTACCAATAGTGCCAGCTTCCAGACATTTGTATGAAAGAGGGATATATTTTTAGTTTTACTTTTTCTTATTTTTGAGAAGTGAGCTCATTTTAACTGCCAAAAAAAAAAAAAAAAATCTGTAGGAGAGTTAGCGTAGAAAAATTGGCAAAAGAGAGGGTAAGTAAAACAGAGTAAGTATCTCATACCTTAAGCTTACTTTGACCATTTGAATTTATTTTCTGTTATAATTTATCACCATCAAAATTTGGAAGTTTTAACATAACATCTTGGATTAGTGGCAGAAATCATAGTTTGTAAAACCTCAAAAAGCCTAACAAAAATGTTAATGTCAGTTTGATAGCAGTAATAAAATTTGTCATTGAGCACACTCACAAGAATTAGTTTAAAAACTGCTGTCATGAAATACCAGAATACAGTAAGGTACTTGATAGCCTGCATGAGCAAACATTTTTCCTTAACCGCAAAAAATAACAATTGAGGAAGTTCAACTCCACCACGTCAGTACCAGCAACCACTTTTATTTGATGCATTCTAGGAAGACCAACTTTCTTTTGGTGATAATCTTGAGTTATTCCACAGTGCTATCATTCACAAAGCATGTCCTGTGATTTTATGTTAATTCATTGTTTGGCTTCACTTTTGTGGTACCTTGCCTGGTTTCTAGCATCTATTTTTACTTGCCCTGTTTTTAACTAAGCACAGAATTTGGATAGGTCCACAGAATCTGTTGCAAAAACAAAAAGTAGATGATAAATTCTTCTTTTGCTGTGTTGCCTCTTTTTGCCTTCCTTTTCCTCCGTACCCCTGCCTTCTCAAAATAAAAGCTTTACTGAAATTAGTGCAGGCAACAGTAATCAGAAGAGAGAAAATTTTTTGAGAGTTTGGAATTCTCAGTTACATTAGATTACATTAGCACCAGAGCATCACCTTCTATGTATACAGTAGTTTTTTATCTCCTCCGCTGCTCTGTAAGGCAACATTTGTTTTTCACATAAGGCATAGTTCCACTTGTCACTTTACATTTACTTTAGGTGGAATTTTATATTTAAAGAACACCAAGAATTTACAACCAAATACAGTTTTAACAATGTATCTTCCCAATTAAATTGATGTTCTGGTATGATATTTTCACAGTCAGGGAAGATATTTAGATGTATGGAGATGGTACGGTTTTGGCAGAGAAAAGACCACCAAATGTATGAGAAGCTTGCATGAAGAGAAGGGGCTGCTGTCTGAAGTAGGATGCCCCATATCATTTTTTTGGTTTTCAAAAGGAGCAAACAAGGTAATTCAGCAATACCATGGGAACAGTTGTAGACTTGCCATGGTGACAGCATTATAAGCTGTTTTGTATCATTTAAAAAAAACCAGCAGAACCAAGTGTCAGTGAACAATTACCAGAGTCTTTCTCATTCCATCCTGTGAAATGAGTTGCTTTGGCCTGGACCTTTCTTTTGAGGGCTTCAATTCTTCTTCCAGTCAAGCTGCCTCAGTTCGTGCCTCCCATGGGAAGTGGAGGGCCTCCTTTGCATGGCCACTTAATGCACTGAAAGCCAGGCACTGGAATGGGTACTTCCAAGACTGTAAATTTAAATAGTGTAGTACCAGACCAGAGAAAGTCATGTTTTCTTCTCCCACATTTATCCTATGTTCTGTTTGTGGATGCTTTAGTTACTCAATTTTCTCTTTACTGGCATTTATAACTAGCAGATGCTCATTCCAAGGTGTTGTCACCTTGTTAGTAAAGCAGAAAACTCTTTTCCAAGGAAATTCCAAATCTTTCCTACTTTTGTCTGTTTGTTGCTTTTATCTCATCAGTTTACTCCCTGTGTTGTTCTGTAGTATATGTGGTAGCATATTTTCTACATCCATTGCCAAAATCTCTCACTGAAGTGGATCTTGCTCTCAAGAAATGCTTTCTTGAGGACTTCTGTAGTCCTTACTGAAGAAGGAACATTTATATACGAGAAAAATTATTGCTTGCCTAATAGTTATGAGGGTTTTAGGTACTGCACTACAAAGCTCCTCTGACAGATGGCTTGTCAGGTGGACAAAAAGACTAGAAAAATGAAAGAAGATGCACAGGGCTATTGTGTTTTTTTTATTGCTGTGGTGGCCATTCTACTTTGTTGCAGAATGAATACTTATCATTAGTCTTCAGTGAATAAATGTTTTTATTTAAAAAATTAATACAATGGAAGTGTAGTTAGCTAATATAGATTATATTCTTTATGATGTAAACCAGGGAAAGAGGGAATCAAGAAAGGTCAAACTGATTTTAAGGGACCCAGAATTATTTGGTGAGGCTTGAAAGTACTGACATGTGGAAACTGTAGTGAGTAATTTATAGAAAATATTTATGCAATCTCTAATCTCGTGCGACTTGTATACTATAAATATGTTCACAATGACAAATATATAGGGAATATTGCATTATATACAGATGAGTTTTCTTCAGCTCATTGGTACAAGAAAAGCTTTATAGGTCCTGCTATTGTTTCACATTTTCATAGAAGAGAATAGAGATTAAGCACAGTATTAAAAGGCACACATAACTGAAAAAAGACTATAATTATGTGTAATTTCATGAGAAAATATTTTTACAAATCCTGTATTTCCTATTTTATGTTCATCCTAATTAGTTCAATAGAGAAATATTAAATACTAATTTTGCCATGCCTGCCAAGATACCTGAAGGGTTATATTAGAAGATATTATTAATGGGACTGGATACAATGTGTGTGGTGCCTTAATGATAACTAATTCACTCAGGAGACAGCCCTAATAAGCAGATGTGAAGCCAGAATTTGAGACACAAACATTCTGTTTGGTCGTGAAGTTCGTCTGTTTTCTAGTCTAAGTTCACTTGGTAGATAAGTAATTCCAATCAAACTGTTTTGTATACCTATCAAAAAGTGTTTTATTGGTATGCCTTGAACCGTAGGTGAAATTTTATCATGAAAAATTACACATATACTTCATAAATATTCCCAAGGTTAAAGCTAATTTTGCTAGGCCTGCTGGTATGATCACAGTTCATTTACTTTGATTGCACTTACTGTTTTTTTTGTTTTGCACCCAACTATTTCACTGTTATATCAGCTAGGTAATATTGATTTCTCACTGCAACAGTACTTAAAAGCTTTTGTGAAAATTAAATGAGCTTTTATACACAGCTGCCAATTTCATTTAGACTATTTTTAAGTGTCTACTAGAGTAATAAGAGAACTTCTATTTCACTGAAAATATTAATTTGGTTTTATTAAAGTTTAGCAGTTTGACAAAAAAGAAGTCCAGAGAACATTGCATTGAATGTTAACAGTTTTTCCTGTCAGGGTATTGGGGCTTTTGTTTTAAGAAATATCACATCCTTTTAAACTGCTAAATCATTCTTATAGATGCAGTTATTTTGTTCTCAGTTGTATAAATCCACAGTATCTCTTCTCATTGGCTTATTATGTTACATGATTTCAATAATGATTTCTTTTTTTACTTCTGATTTAACTCTAAATAAAAATGTAGGTATACAAACTAAAAATAACTGTGTTTGAAAAATAGGCCTATTAAATAACAATAGAATTAGTTATCTATTTACTGAAAAATATTTACAGTAATTTTTTAAGGGTTTGCAAAAGGGGAGAGAAAGCTCAGTCATACTTGCTACGGTTGTTATACCCCAAATTGTAATGCTGAAAAATCTCTAATTCATTCTGCAGATAGCTGCCAGCTTCTCCTACCTAAGACAAAGCAGGAAATTACCCATGTTGTTTGCTGTAGCACTGTTAAATCAGCTAAATGGATCCAAGTCTCAGTCTGAAATAAGGTCATACATGAGTTGTCTTTTAGAGCATCTCAACTGTCATGTGCTCACTGTTTATGCCCAAATATGCTATTAACTCTCCTGCCCCTGACAAAAACAACAAAAGCATGTGAACAGAAATGATTAATCCACATAGTATTCTTTGGCTATGGGGTAAATAAGTTTCTTGATTAAAATTTTTGCCCTC
This sequence comes from Scopus umbretta, assembly GCA_013400535.1. Classification (NCBI taxonomy): domain Eukaryota; kingdom Metazoa; phylum Chordata; class Aves; order Pelecaniformes; family Scopidae; genus Scopus; species Scopus umbretta. The sequence goes on from VZTL01081232.1 coordinate 4,138, forward strand.
ATTTTTTAATACTTTAATTGAAAACAAACACAGATTTCTGAGTCAGGCAAAGTCTGCCCTGATGAAGAAGATAAAATCTTGCGGTGATAATTTCAGAGCTGCCAGCTCTGGAGCCCATACCAACTTCTGTTCCACCACGATAGCTGTTTGCCAGCAGGCAGCATCAAATCCCTTAAAGTACCTTCTGGGCTGCTTTCCTACTGCGGTTTAAGTAGTTTTGGAATACCAGCAGGTTTTCTCATGGAATGGTGCTTTTCTTAATTCTGAATGTCTTTTTGATGTATTTTTTGTGAGTAAAAGTTAAACAGGGTTCTCTTTTGTACAATTTCTTCATAATGCTAGGAAAGCTGTAGCCTGAGGAGCAATTTTCTGTTATGTTTTAAAACTAACGAGGCATTTTTAATCTGGTTTGATTTGCAAGTTTGTTCCAGACTCTCTCCGCTGTGAATGTCTTCACTTGTTGTCCCATGTTTTGTGCCAGTTTTCTTAGCTGTGTTAGCTGAAAAAAACACATACTTTATTCTGGTAGATGTGGATACCTTTTTAGGTAGTGTTGGGTCGATTGAGGACTTTGAAAGTAAGGACACTTGGCCTAAGATTTGGCAAATGAAAACCAGCAGCATCTAATAGACGATACATGGTTCTGGATTATTACATTGAAAGATGGTCTGGAAAAGTGCTTATATTTGAGACTTAGTATTCACTCTTAAATAAGGTGAATGTTTCACAGAATCGCAGCCTGCATGGGTTTGGAAGACATCTCTGAAGATCATGTAGTCCAACTTCTCCGCTCAAAGCAAGATCAGTTAGAGCAGGTTGTCCAGCATTGTGTCCATTTAGGTGGGTATCTCCAAGGATGGAGACTCCACAACGCCCGTGTGCAACCAGTTGCAGTGTTCAACCACCCTCACAGTAAAAAAAGTATTTTCTTGTGTTCAGATTGAATCAAGGTGAGTTCTGACCTGCTTATAGATCCCTAGCTCCTCCTTCCTGCCCTTTTTGAACATAGGAATGCAGTTTGCTTTCTTCAGTTGTCAGGAACCTCTCTCAGTCACCATCATTTAAAAACAATTTTGAGCAGCCTTGCAACGACATCAGCCAGCTCCCTCAGCACTCTTTGTTGCATCCCATCTGGTCCCATGGAGTTATGAGTGTCTGATTTAAGTGTTCCTTAATCCAATAATTCTCCACTGAGAGAAAGTCTTCATTGCTCCAGACTTTCCCCCTGGTTGCAGGGACTTCAGATTCCTGAAGGCCAGTCTTACCTTCTTTCTCAAGGCAAAGAAGATGCTGAGTACCTCTGCCTTTTCCTTATCCTTTGTGACCAGAGTCCATGCCCATTCAGCAGCAGACCCACATATTCCCTTGTCTTCCTTTTGCTGCTCATGTAGAAGCCTCTTTTGCCCTCCATATCCCTTCACCAGACTCAACTCTGGATTGCTTTATCTTTTCTAACCCCATCCCTGCAAACTTAGAGTGTCACTGTATTTCTCCTGGGTCACCTTGACCCTGCTTCCACCTCTTGAACACTTCCTTTTTGTGCTTGAGTTTTGGCAGGAGCAACTTGTTCACCCATGCAAGCCTCCTGCTGCCTTTGCTTGTGTGAATTGCAATAGTCCAGGCTGGAAGTAACAAATTAAAAGATCATTGCAACCATTTCCTTATGCAAAGATGTAAGAATGAGTGGGGATTATAATGGAGAACGAAAGCTAAGAGTGAACAAAGGAGGGATTTTGAGATACTGCTGCAGGCAGTGCAGTAGAATATGTTATGAAAATCTTTTAAAATATTTCAAAATAATTGAGTATACATACACTAATAGTTTATTGTAAACATAACCCTTTAGAAGGTTAAGGGGTGTTATATACAAGATTTTAAAGTGTTTTAAAATATTTGCTGTTATTTACAATGTGACTTTCAAATTCTTAAGTGAAAATAGCTTGTGTTTATTTCAGTTGAAAAGGCTCCATAATAAAAGCAACCAGTGTTGAGATGGGTAAATGAGTAATATTTAATGAACACATCATTGGGTAAGCACAGGCTGTCACCTAACCAAACACAGCATACCTGCCTATGATGCAAAAGAAAATGGGGAGATTTAAGTGATCAGTGATGATTGCCAGCAGTGGTTGGAATACCAGATTTAAAAAAAGAAGAGTAGGACATATTTGCCAGGAATTGGGCAAGGCAATTTGGCTTTTTTTTTAATTAGGTCGAGATCTGTTCTATTATATCTGCATGACAATCCTCAATGGATACCATAGAATTAACATTATTTTACCACAGTACTAAGTAAATGTGAGCATGGTCCAGCACCCTAGACAACAGCACTTAGGAATTTTACAAGTGAATGATGGAGGAAAGTAATATTGGCCAGTTGGAGACAACAGCTCATAAAAATGAGAAATGATCAAGTGGAAGTAGGGCGTGAACTGAAGTCAGGTAGTTTGTATTGAATAAGGTGGAGAAGCAGGTGTTAGTGGGAGGAACTTACAAAGAGGGTTACATGGTGATTCAAAGAGCTTGGGAAACTGATCCTTGCAGGTGCACTCTAAGCAGTTGTGAATATGGTAAATGTGTATTTGCTAAAGAAATGAGAAATAAAAAGGCCAGAGAAACAGAAGGTGCAATAAAGAAATGTGACATTATCAGATCCCAAATGGGAATATGCTTGGTGAAGGGTGGGAATATATGAATTATGGGGCAGTGACAAAGCAAGCATTTAGATATGATGCAAATACAAGGAACCAGAAGGTGACCCAAATAAAAGACATCACCTTAACCATCAGCTTGCATAATAGCAGGGTGAGGACAGTACATGGAGAGATGAAGGAAGGAGACAGGGCTGGTAGTTAGATATGAACTGGCAGATGTTTAGAGAGATGGAGGTATATTTTGATTTGGTCAAGAGAATGCAGGGTATCTAAAATAATGGCAAACAAAGTGGTCTGAGTTTATTTGGTGGTGGCTTTATCTGGAGACAACATGCAGAGAGTGAAGGGAAGTAATTAGAAAAGGACTTGCAGAATGTGTCCTCCCTGCCTGAAGGGGGGCTTCAGTTCTTGAGTCCAGGTGAAGAAGCTTTTCCTAAGGACATGCTTGAATGATCGATTAGAGAAGTAGGAAATCAGGAGATGTGACAGCTTATGTCATGTGTCACCTACAGTATTGGGCTGTGATCTCATTTTACATCAGTTCAAAAGACCAAAATGGAAAAGGAGATGAAAGTATTAATATTTCAACAGCTAATCAATCATTTTTGACACTAGTGGAGGGTAGAGGTGATGAAAGGCAGAATGCAAATCTATACTGTAAGAGGGGCAGGAAGATTCCTTCCTTATAAGACTCGTCATTTGTCAGTCTATCATTGTAGAGGAGAGAATTCTGAGGGACAAGTGGATGTGGAAAGGTAAGTTTCTTTCTATACTACTTTATGAAAAATCTGTGACATTTATTTTTTAAGAGAAACAAAGATTAGAAGATGGAGAGGGAGATGGGGGGGGAGTGGAGGAAAGCGTGAAAGGGTAGATATACAGTTCATACTCATCTGTCCATCTTCCCCATCCCTGTTATCTCAACAACCTTGCTTTTCACCATAAATTGGTCTGGTATATAAAATGGTGAGGTACCAGGAAGATGTAAGTGTATAATTGTCCATGTGTATAAAATAAATGAGAAGGCTGAAGAAGAAAGAGATTGTATTTGGGAGTATATTTTACATAAAAAGAACAGGACCGTGAAGTATTTCATTAGTAATTGTCAGGAAAATCAGCAGCTAAAAGAAATGTGCAATTCTTTTAAATGGATTTCTTTAGCTTCCTCCTCTTCCCTTCCCCAGCTACAATAAAAAGTGATGCATAGGGAGAATGTTATCACATATATCAGTGAAGCATATATTACAGTGATGCTCATGGTTTTCAGCCTGAGGGTTGAACATACTCCTCCTACTGAAAGCTTAAGAGACGACAAAGTGTATTTTTACATACTTTCCCTGTCATGTTTTGTCTTACTTTTTGTACAAAATATAAAAGGAATGCGAGTTCCACTGAAGACCCCAACAAGGGTAGCTAGCCCAGCAGTGCAGAACCAACGCTGCTGAAACCCAGAAGTGGGCAGAACCCAGGGTGCTGTGGGAGGAAAGTGTCTCGGTTTTTATCCACAGCTCTCTGATGACCTGAGGTAGAGTAATTTCTTGTATGACCTGACTGGGAAGGAGGAGGGGGCAATGCTTTTTGGTTATTAGATTCTGCATTGGCCTTCTGCTAGGCTGGCTACATGGGTGAGGTAAGAAACAACTCACCGCAGGGAAGCATGTGCTGTAAGCGAGCGTTGGTTTTCAGCGGGAATCGTGGCGCTCTGCGAGGCAGCGGAGCAGCTGGGCTCCCTCTCATCGCTCCGCTGCAGCCGGCAGAGCCTGTTGGGCAGCCGTGTCGGGACAAGGCAGCAGTTGCTCGGATGGGTCAGCCCAGTCCCACTGCATGGGGTATGACATAAGACGTCTTTCATGCAAGTAGTTCTACTTTAGGTAGTGAATTTACATTGCCTCCAGCTGTAGGGTTAATTTTAAATTATGAGAAATTCTCCAGTGTGTTCAAAAGTTGACATTTCTTCCTAAATATTTAGGCATAGCATAATTTTGAATAATAAAGTTCACATTCTTTGGGCTTACTGTAGATAAACTACACAGAAGTTGTGACATAGGGTACTGAGCTTAACAATGTCAGCAAACAAAAATGACAGTGTTCTGAGTCATCACATTCTCAGCTGATGGTATCACACTAGCTCAGGCACTCCGAAATCATATCATTGTTTAGGAGTTTGTTGTTCTAACAAACCAAGACATAGTTACTATTTTTGTCCTGATTCAAAACTTTGTCATCTGTTACAATCAACAGAAGCTTAAAACTGAAGTATTTCCCTGATTTTTTTCTTCCCCTATATTGCCTATATAAGGATTTGTTGCATCTAGGTTGTGCATAAGAGTTTGGCTGCTGATGTATTGGTACTTTTTTCAGAGAAAACAGCTGAAGTATTTTGCATTAAGAAACAAGGAAAAATCCATCGATATGGTCTTTTTTTGGATGGATGTACTCTAAGGAAGGAAAGTAACAAGATGATGGTTCATTTATCTTATTTTTCTTCAGTGTTACAAAACATAAATCACCAGCATGCACAATCCTTAAAACTAAGGACAACTTAAATCCATTAATGATTTGCTAAGGATCTGGAAATTTTCAGAAAGAATTAAAATTATCTAAATCATCTATGGTTTCTTTTGAGCTTACGGGGCGGGGGTTACTAGGTGACAGAGCTTTGTAAGTGACAGAATTTCCAAAAGCAGGTGATTTAATGAGGAAAATCTGCAGGTTAATCCCTGGTACCTGACATTGCCACATCCTAAAAAACTCTCCAGAATGTAACAGGCTTCTAGGACTTTCTCTAAATTACTCCATTTTCTTTGTAACACTGAGACTGTGCTTTGGACTTTTTTCTGTTAGGTGCAGATGAAGCATTTGATGTGGTCAAGTAACTCGAAGTGTTTGAAGATTTATATAAATTCTACTTCACTGAACTAAAATGAGACTTTCTTGCTCTTTTCACAATCCAGGGCAGGAGAACATCAGCTGGAGGATTTTTAGGTCCTTCTTTTTTCTTATTATTCCCTGGCAGCAACTTTGCCTGATGGTAGAGAAAAGCCATAGAAAGCATAATGGAGAGGGAGGACAGAGCGTGAATGAGAGTGTGCTCCTCTAAACTGAATCCTCTCCCAGCTTTTATGATCCATATAACTAACGATGGCCCACTTCCATCGTTATATGGATCCCTTAGGTATATTTCCCTATGGAATAAGTCTATGCAGGTTAAATTCAAGGGTTATGGTGAGCTACTCTGCTGCTGCTGCTTCACAGCACAGTGAAGGATGTCCAACATCATCCTTTGTATAAAGGTTGTCCCATCACATTTTGTAAGTGTAATAAATACACAGCCAAAGATTTCTTCTTTTCTTGAGAATTTTAGTGTTCTTAGCTGGATAAGATAATCATATAGAGACATTAAAAATATTTTGAGGGTAGTTAGATGTCAAATTATCTTTTCATTGTGGGAGTATTAGGGTTATTTAGTGATATTTCGGAGCAGGACATCTCACACAGGTCTGCTTCCTTGGTTGTCTGAATCCTAAAGGACTTTGTGCCACCAGCTGCTGTGTAGGAAACAGGGTTTCAACCAGCATACCTCACAGGTACAGTACTCCTACTCGGGCATAAAATACTAATTAAAAAATCACCATTAGTATACCACAGAATTAAAAATATTTTTTAATCAAACAAACAGAAGAGCAGTGTAGGGAACGCTCTGTGTTGGATTTGTGGGTCTTCACTGGAGACAAGAAAGATAAATAGACACATCCATCGTCATGATCTCTGTTGGACTTCAATGGTCTAGACCTTTTCAGGCAAACTGAAATGCTGAACATTCTCTCTCTCCCTCTCTTCTGAAGTTTGTAGAAAGGGCTGATTATTTTTTTGTCCTTCAGTCCTGATCAGCAGTTACACTAGCATCTGTTAGCGGCACATCTTGTGACACCTCTGCTGCTCATGGCCATTGTTGCCGTCTGAAGAAATGCCATTGTTTTCCTAAAGCAGCAGCAACTTGTAGCATCCCATCTTGTGCTGATGTTTTTTGCTTTGCCTTTTCTGTGGTGTATATTTGCAACCCTTCGGTGACTGGAACATCCGTTTCTGATTTAGAATTAATTAATTGCTGTTTTCAGTTTTTGAGAATAAAACAGCAGCAGGTGACAATCTGTACTTCATTACTGCCACTGCATAATTTAACAGCATTGGATTTGTACCAGAGCTGGCCTTTTTTCAGGGAGCACTTTGTCCTTTTGGCATTTCTTGCCATTTACTATTTTAGGGAGAACAGGGAATAGCAGTCACAGTTTTGAACCCATGCTTCATGGCAAACTGGCTAAAACTCATGCACACTGGTGCTGTGGCTATTTCTTTTGCTCAGTCTTCATTTATGCAGTTAGATGGATAAACACAAGGGAACACAAATTGATCCATCCACATATGTGCTGTTAACCAGTGGTAAAATGACATATGAGTAAATTCATTTGAATTGTCTCACTTTTTCTAAAAGTACCTGACTGGAGAGAAAAAAAAAAAGAATTTGAAGTTTTAGCTGGGATACAAGTTTGTTTGTTTTCAAAATTAGTTGTTTCCTTTAAAGACTCTATTTATAAATTTTAAATTATTTTTTTACAAGGAGAGCATATGGTTCCTTCTTAAATCATACCAACTTACATTAGTTTCAGCTTCTAAATGTAATATAATGTGTACATTTTCTTCTAAAAGTAAATGTAATACTGCTGGTATACAAATACAGTCTCAGTCGATTAAAATAGTCATTCTTTCTTCTAAATAGATAGTGGAAGTGCCATGTGAATGATACTTTACCTGGGACTATCTGGATTCTTGCCAGGAATGCAAGACCGTTATCAAGAGCTTTCTTCCAATTATTTGGAATAAAAATTAATCTAGGATTAAACTGTCTCTTTTAGCAGCACCTAGCTGTGATATCAGAATTGGTTCAGCCCTTCACACTGTTAGATTCAGTAATTTTGCCTGCTTGACAGTAAGCGTCTTTGTATGTTTCCTACTCTTAGTAGCTGTTAAACTAGGTATATTCAGAGTTTCAAAGGTCATCATTTTAATTTGTGTTTTCTTGAGAGCTCAGTTACTGATAACTTATTTACGATTTAATGAGCAAATCCGTCTTCCTTTTGGCTGATGGGCTATGCATGTAGGGAACCTTCATGCTCTTCTCAGTCCCCAGTGAATTTGCTGAGACAGTTTTTTTCTGATGATGATTCAGGAGAGTTCTCAGGTTCTGTTTCCACAACGTGCCACAAATATATCTTTCTATATTTTTTCTTAATCTCTTTAGCCTTGATCTGGAGATTTTTGAAATGTTACATGTATTTTTACATTTTACTACTTTTAGCTTACACTCAGACCATTGTGGGGTGGGGGGTACCACATGTTGGGGCAGTTATACCTGAGTCATAAGTCTTTACCAAGCAGGTAAAAAAGGAGCTCTGGGACTGCGGGGATGAAGTAGGGATAGATGGTAGAATGAGAAATTTCCCAGATGTTAAAAAGACCTGTTATATTTGTACTAGTGACCACGAAGGTGCCATAAATTTAATCCAGTTGCAGTGCAATAAATTTAATTTGGTTACTCTTCTTGTGTGTTCATATATAACACTGGTGTAATTAAGACTTCTAATGCTAGTGTGCCAGGAATAAACATTTTCTGTTAATAGTTGTGGCAGAAGTTGCATGAAAGGGGTTTCAAATTGCAGTTAACATATCTGAGCCTGACTGGTTGCTGTTGATGAGAAGTATTCCCAGTCTACAGGTCAATTTTATGCTAAGGTCCAGTAGAGGCTCCGTTTTACAAATTTGAAATACTTTCCCAAATAGGAATAAATTAATTCTCACAGTATCTGGAAAAGTCAACCAATATTATTCCATTTAAATTGTGGGAAAAGCAATTTAGGCAGATGAAATGATTTGTCACATAAAGAAAAGCTGTATCAGAGCCAGAAATTGAAGCCAGATTTCCTTATGACATATCCTGCTTTATTAAACTTCCCGCCCATGGTTGACATTAGCATCACATGCTATTGTCCATCAGTATTTCCACTTTGGATACTAGGAACATCAAAATCAGTAATTGGAATACAATGTCTCCCTGAAGGTGACCCTTCAATCCACCCACTGTAATACTTGAGCTCAAGGAGTGAAACCACAAAGTACAGAAGTGAATTATCAGCTATTAGATCAGCCACAGAACTAGGACACAACACACTCTTTGCCAGTGTCTTATTTACTTTTTAAAACAGTTGTTTTCATAAACAGTTTGTGATGCTTGTGTATACAGAATAAAAGAGTTCTTTTCAAAGAGTGAATGTATTAAAAATTCATTTATTCAGAATTCATATTTACCTACTTTAATGTATTTGTACAGCGGGGAACCCTTTGTACCTTTTTAATTGTTATTTTCTCTAGATGTTTAAGTCAATTACTGCTGAGCAGTTACACTCTGGTAGCTTTTGTTAAGTTTGGAAAGGAAGAATTATGGAACTCAAAGTAAAGCAAGCAGCTTGATCCCTCAGAATTAAGCTCCCTTTTCTTACGATGACAGAAGAATGTTCTGATGCCAAGGCTGATCACTATAAAAATAACTGTTTAAAAATAAACCCTTAAATTATTTTTCTTTTTAAAGCTTTTTTTGGTTGTTGTTTCTGAATAGATGAACATTTATTTTTGGATGCTGATGCTTAACATTTAAAGCTTGTTTACAAAGCTCTCGCTACTTCTCCATAAAAGCAAGGAGCTGTAGAAGTGGAGTTCTTAGCCGATGTGGTGTTGGTCTCATATCCTGTCATCAGAATTTAGAAAGAGAGGTGCTTTCACAAGACAGGGTGTCAAAGATTATAACATAGCCACAATATTTCAAGCCAGGTATATAAAAAATGAAATTCAAGTATAAAAAATAAGAATGGTTTATCTTATTTTATTCCTGGAGTCATGATTTTCTACATGGCTACTACTGCTATTAACTGTCCTTTGAAAGAATAACAATGGTCAGACTATTCCATTGAGATGTATAATCATTGTAACATTGACTATGGTAGTTGTAGAATCAGCAATATCTGCCCTTTCAAAGTGAACTGATAGATACAGATTTCTTTTTTTCTTTTCAAATTTCAGACTGGGGTCAACTCCAAGTTATGTACTTCTAAAAATTGAATAAGTAATATTGTCATGCTTAGAATAAAAGGAAAACACATAGTTTGAAAACATCTTTTCTATTCAGACATCTAAATTCAGTTCTTCTGGCCATCATAAGATGCATCACCAGCAGCTTGACTCCTTACTCATTTTGAATTGGAATTACTCCTCTTTGAATTGGCGTCTGACTGACTGATTTTGTTACAGACATTACAGCTCTTTTACAGCATGATGCTGATGGACTCCTTCAACTTTAAATTTTCCTGAGTAGCTTCCAAACCCACAAGGGCCACCAGAGTAGATACAGATACCATGATTCTGAGTTATTCTCTGGTCCTCACACAAATCATACCACCATGTGCCTGCGTGCATTTGTCCCCAAAACACAGTGCTGTTATTTGTTAGGTATAAAGCAGAAACAAGATGTTAAGTTGTTACAGCAAATACATTGACTAGTTGAAAAAAACACAATAAAACATTTGGAATGCAAAACCTAAAAAGGCACATTTCCTGAATACCAATCTACAGCCACCTACAATATTTGCACATAGTGAATCTGTTTCTCTAATGAAATCTGCATCTACTCAGTTATAACTTGTTCTTGCTTTTTATCATCAGTTTCCCTGTGGGTGTTTTTAAAAGTAAACTAAACTAAATATTTCCTGAACAGATTATATTTTCACCTTCTTAAATGCTTCTGAATGTAAAAAGGGCTGAATTACCTGCTTCTGTTAACTTTTGATTTATAGAACTACAATGAATTTCAAAGCAGATTCTGTCTTCCTTTTTATATAGATATGTTTAGGTACAGGTTTTTGAAATACTACAGGTTTTTGAAATACTACTATATTGTGACAAACACGTTAATGGTATGCTTGGCCTGCTTATTTTGGTGTTCAGTTTGCATGTTTGTAGCCAGCTAAGCCAGGGCTATTTGTTCTGGGCTAAACCCTAGTGTGCAAAATAGGACTTGCTCCAGCACCTGTTGGCACAGTCTCAATGGGGGCTAGATTTTACAGGTGCAAACTGCCTGCTCCTCTTTCCCAAACCTTATCATATAATGCCTGCAGCTAGCGAAGACTGAAGCAGACATTATTAATTAAGCTCTGAGAGTATAACTACAAATTACCTAGTCATTGTCACCAATGCTTGTTAAGTATACTTCTCTAATTATAATTCATTACCTGTGCTGATCAAGCAGTAGGTTCTGCAAATTCTCACTTTTAATTATTAGTATTGGAGCATAGAATCACTAATATAGTCTGGGATTTCATATGCTCTTGTGACAGAATTTCATACTTGGGTTCTACTTCTGCTTCTGTATGAGAAAGTTAATAAATCAAAAATCCACTCTGATAGCTTCTGGTAACCTTTGCAAAAGAAACTGGTGTATAATCTCACCGTAAGACAGGAGTGTTCATATCGGAGAAAATATACTATGCCCAGAATTGTTGGAATATCTTTCAGTAATTGTTGGAATACCTTTCATATTCAAGAATTTGGATAATATTTTAATTCATTTTTTGCACAAATGTTGTTTTAGTATTTTTTATTCCTTAAACTATTTTCAAAAGCATTTGTTCATCTGTCTTTCCCTAATTATTGAGGACATTTATTGGAATTCAGTGCTACATCCTGTTTTTTAATATGCAAGACTAAGTACAGGTTTAGCAAGGTACAGCAGGAAATGCTATTGCAATTTTTTACAAACTGTTAAAATTTTTAGTGACATTTCCTCAATATTCCATATTATTTAGACAGTAATTTTACTGTATTATGCTGTATTTTTAGACAATGCATTGAGAGGAAATTGCTTAAAAGCATTCCCAGTGAAATTTGAGTATATGGCAAAAATATTTAGCACAGAATGTTTTTAGAAGGCTAACAAAAAACCTCCCTCTGGCATGTTTCTTTACTAAATACTTTTTACTATGCTCTATCTAACTGTAAAAGGCTGGTGTGAATTTGCAGAAAGAAACTGTTGGCAAGGTCTCTTTAATTAGATTTAATAGTTGCACCCCTAAACACTATGCATATATTTTATTAATCAATTTCTATAAAATAGAGGAGTTATCCACTGGAACAGCATAATACTTAATGAATACACATTTCAGTTATTTAAAGAGATTTGGTAGCATATTCTAGAATCATTTCATTTTCAGGCTTAATATACCCATCTAGGGATAATCCTAAATTTAGCAACTGTAAGTAGATTTAATGTGTTGTATATAGGCATCAAAACAATAAACATGTTTTACTGTAATAATTAGGATAAACCGACAAATGGATCTCTGTAGAATTTGTGTTATTTTTCATAGCACAACTAAGGTACACTCTGATTTACAAAAAACCCCAAACATTTTATTCTTGCAAATGAAAATTGAGGCAAAGAATGCTAGCAAATGTGTTCTTTTCCAAACTGCTGAAGAAAAAGGTATTTAATATTAAACCTGTACTACTTTGCTTCAAAAAAAATCCCGATCTTTTAAATTTGCATGTTTGCAAGTCACAGCCATGCTGTGCAGGTTTCTCAACAAGTATGCCTGCTGCACATCCCAGTGACTGGGAGACGTGTTGCCTTTAACACTGGGGTATTTAGGACTGGTAGCTTTTATTGCTCTTTTGTTGATTTTAATCAAATAATACTTACTGTTTCATCTTAATCACAAAGTGTCAACTGGCATTTTATGTCTTGGTAATAAAAAACACTGTTGAAATTCAGATTTCACACCAATTATTAATTGTAACACATCCTCAGGGCTTCAAGAAACTTGGTATCTGAGGGTTAATAAAAACGATTTTCTAAGAATGCTGTGCAGAAGCTCGCCTCTATAAATAGCCTTTGTGAGTTACAGTCCATACATTAGCAGCTCTGGAAGGTGTTAAGAAACTACGAACTTAATTCTCTTGTTTGTTTTTTGTTGAAGTATTTATAAAATAGGTTATAGGCACATTGATCTTGCACTCTTGCTTGTGATGGTGAATGTGTAGCATAATTGACTTTCTGTCCCATTTATAAAGTATTCAGTCATTATCCCAGTGAATATTGTAAAACCGATGTTTAAAGGGCTTTCACAGGAGGAAGAAGTGGCACGGCTCAGTTTACTGCATTGCCTGTCAGCATTTTATTTGTCTGCAGAAGCATATGCCACAGCATTTCAGTTTTACTAAAGAAGCACTGTGTGTTCTTCAGCTATGAGGAAAGCTATAATAGGAAGTAGGTCAGTGTTTGAATGCAAGTCTCTCTCGTTGTTCCTGGATCTTTGCTGATATTTTGAGCCTGTGAAGAGTTTTCCTCCTGAAGATGTTGCTTTATTTAAAACAAAAGAGAAACCAAGTATGTTCTTCACCTTGTCTATTAAGGTTTTGGGGAGTAAAAGTGAAAACTCCAAAGTTTTGCACTTAAGGCCTGGTCAGCTAGGGAACGTAAGTGAACTGTGAATCTTAATTGACATCTTTACTAAATTGCAACTTATTTATACCAGCAGGCCAAAAGGTCTATTAAGCTGACTCTATGGTACATACATGAAAAGAAATGCCCTGTATCAGTGGTGCATCTTCTAAAAATGTCCCTGAGTGAAGGGACAGCAGTAAAAATGCTGGAAGAGGGAGAGGTCGTGTTTTCTTTGTTAATTTCACTCACTATGGTTTAAAACTCAGTTTCTCATACATCATTTCAAACTTGGTTTTCCTAGTCTTCAAATCAGTATTTTTCCAGTATGTTTCTACCTGACAAGGGAGGGTGTCTGTCCTAAGGGCATCTGGCTATTGCCCCTGTTCTAGCAGAGATGAGATGTGCCTCTCTAATGAACAAGTTAGGGAATCCAAGGATTCCTTTATCCAGCCCTGATGTAGTAATACCTTTTGCATAAACTTTTACATTATGCTTAAGCAGTTTTACAGATAAGCATAACTGCCATGCATGTGTTATAAAAATAACTGATCTTAGGAATAAGTGTGGTGATTATGTTTGTGTTTGGCTTGTGCACTTTTTTCTCTTCAGTGGATCTGCTTCTGTTGCACTTTACCATGATTCAAAGTAAACCTTCAAATTGTAATGCTTATAATCCCACTCATGCAGAGCTTCTTAAAGGGTCTTCTTTATTCGTTTTTACTTCAGCAAAATGCCAGCTTTGTTCTTCTGGCTTTTGTCTTTAGTGAAGCAGTAACTTCATAAGCCTCAAATATAGTTTTCTTCTTTTGCTATAAATTTGCTTAGGGATTAGTAAAAGTTATACGTATAACACTTTCCATAGTATTGGAAATACAAGGCATGATACTTCACCCTGGGGCTAATTAATGGGAACAGATACCTTCTTGTGTGACTTATATCCATGGGGGAAGAGCAGAGATGTTATTCAGAGAAAGGCCATAATGCTACTCTGCTGCTTGCCAAAACTGTGGTTTTGGGTATCCACTTTACCACTGTCCTTTTTGTGGACCCATGCATTGGATCTAGTGAGTCAGCAGATTACACATCTGTATGTCTCCTGTTCATGAGAGGGAAAGAAACTGCAGTACTATCCACAAAAACATGAGTTTCAAAGCATTAGCAGAGTCGTAGGGTGTTAGGAAGTGGCCAGCTGAACTTTTTCTCCTGCTGTCCATTCTTACTACAGTGGAGTGCTTACTGGGCCCGTCATGGACTAATAAGTCTCGGGTACAATCAGAAACAACAGAACAGTCCTTAGATTAAAAAGCTGCAACATACGAAGAAACAAAGAGAGTTACACTGGTGAGTCTTGTATACGTATCGCAGCAAAGTCTTTATGCCTGTGAAGAAGGAACTTCAGCTCTGTGGATACAGCAGAAACTGGAATTCCTTCTCTGGTTTCTGTAGCTGAATCTTGTTTACCTTCTACCAGCTGCTGCATATTAGAGGGTACAAAGAAGGGCAGAAGCAGCTGTGCAACAAATCATAGTACTCTGAAGGTCATAACTGATCTCTTCTATCCTCTTTGTCCTCTCTTCTGTAAAAGTCAAAGTAGGAAGTTGAAGGATGAGGCAAAAGGTAATGCAGGATTTATTTGCAGTTTTGAGAGCTAAAAACATAGGTTGCCACAGTAGTTGTTTGAGAGTTGATGTCTTTTCTGTGGTACCCCATTCCAAACATCTAACCAGTTTCTGCATGGGTGGCAGGGGCAAATTCCAGTCAACATCCATGAAGGATTTTGTCTTGAAAGCCTTTGTCCTCTTTTCCCTCAGTCCACATGTATCTTTCTCCAGGCAAATTGCA
The DNA here is from genome assembly GCA_013400535.1 of Scopus umbretta. Lineage (NCBI taxonomy): Eukaryota > Metazoa > Chordata > Aves > Pelecaniformes > Scopidae > Scopus > Scopus umbretta. The sequence continues at coordinate 19,180 of VZTL01081232.1, forward strand.
GAACTGGTGTCTTGCTCTATAATGTCTCAATAAAAGTTGGGAATGGGGGTTGTGATCAGTTCATCACACATTGTCTCTTCTGCTCCTTCCCCCTCAGGGGAGGGACTCCTCACACTCTTCCCCTGATCCAGCATGGGTCCCTTCCGCGAGGTGCAGTCCTTTAGGAACAGACTGCTCCAGCATGGGTCCCCCACAGGGTCACAAGTCCCGCCAGCAAAGCGTGGGCTCCATTCTCTATGGGTCCACAGGTCCTG
>VZTL01081239.1:0-11590 GCA_013400535.1 Scopus umbretta
GTTGCAAGAGACGCAACACCCAAGTAAGGTACTTTGCTTGGAAAAATCCTAATGAACTATTTCAGTTTCCTCCTCAGCCCTCTAGCCTAATGTACTACCATCAGCACACACTTTTTTTACTGACTGTCACCAGAGGACTGGACTGTATTTTGCAGTCATCTGTTGCAACCAGCACTGAAGCCTACAACAGGAAGTCTAAGAAAGAATGTGATGGTCAGATTTATGACACTGTTTGGTTAATATTCCTCCTGATTCACAATGTATGCATTAATACAGTCAAAACAGTAAGTGAATACTAATCAAACAACAACCAGGAAATTGCTACAATGCAGTTGAGGATAGGACACCATAGGGAGTGTGTAGAGTAAAATAAGTTAAATCTGATAACATGGTACAACAGATGTCAAACACCCTAAAGACACTTACTAGAACACTGTGATTTATGTTGCCTTAATGAGATGGCCTGGTTATCTAAATGCCTTTCAGAACAAATTTCCAGTAAATAAATCTAGAATAACATAGAAGTTATTTGTGGAATAACTTATGTTAATGAAGAACTACAAAGTTCACCAAATTCATCCCTTCCACAGACCTTAAGTTGAGGTTTTCTTTTGGAAGTACACCATATATCTGTCATTTTGTGCCTTATATTTGTATTTTCATTATTTCCACGTATACAGCTGCCAGTTCCACAATGAATATGTTTCCTACTGATATATAAATACAATGCTTCAGGCTCCAGGCAGAAAATAAAGGCAAAAAAAGCCAGCCCATTTATTGACAAGCTAAGACATAAAAGGAGCTGCACAGTGCTGTGTTAAACGTTCTCAGATGCAAGTGGCTTTGTAGCCAGAGAAAGGTTCATGAATGTCCTAAACTACTACCCATCAATGCATTTCCCATAACCCACCATATTATTTCTCACATTCAGCAGGCTTTAGAAGTTAGATCCATGTAATTAATCCCATTTAAAGACTAGTCTATTTAATTAATGAAACTAGGCTTCATGGGAACACCTCTGACTAAGGCAGGATTACAGCTCTGAGCTCCCCTCTTCCCTAGGTTGAGTCACACAACAGCCCTTCCACTCATACCCAATACAGTGTTCTGTTGGGCAAGGACAGGGATCCAGAAATGAGTCAGGTATCTGTCGATGAGTACATTTAATGTGAAAGTAAGTTCAAAACAAAACAAAACAGGGGTTGGTTATTTAAATGAAAAGAACCAAAGCTTCAGGTGCCTGATTTGGAACTCCTTAAACAAGTAGCCACTGTCTCAAAGTCTGAGTCTTTTAAATAGCTTCAAGGTTTGGGAACACAAATCATCAAAATTCATAGATTTTCATATGCCTGGTTGGCAAAGGCTGCTTGTGATTTTTAATTCTTTTGTAATCTGTTTTCCATTTTATTTTTCCTTGGGCCTTGTTAGTTTTATCTGAATTGAAGCCATGCTTGAATTCAAGCCATGTTGCCTTTTTTTTTTTTTTTTAATAAAAAGCCTCACCTTTATCCCTGCTTTGATATCATAACTAACAACTGAGTTTCATTCTAGTATTACACTTGTACGTAGAACTTCAAACTAAAGAAGTCACATATTAATGCATTGTTTGGACGATTTTATGTACAAACTGGATGGTGTGAGTCAAACATGATAACCTAATTACATAGGATTTCCTCTGCATTTTCCAGGCAACAAAAACTAAGAGTTCAGTAGTGCATTTCATTCAACTGCACCTTTTCACTTTCCTGGTCTGGATATTTGTTCTGTCTGACGTCTAAGTTGTATAGAAATGATGTATTAAAAAGGAAAAGAAGTCTTGACAGTTTGTTACCCAATATTCAAGATAAATGAAATCTCTTTTCACAAAGTACTTTCAGCACTAAGCTTATCAGATCACTACTGGCTGAACACTTGCAAGACTGAGGGCCTCCGGCTACAAAGCAAAGGGTTTCCTGAAGTGATTAATGTCAGCCTGAGAGGAGAGAAAACCGTGTAGCACTTAAAATTAGAATAGAAAATAACAAAATTAAGCTTAGTTAGTTGCACTAATGCCAATGATGATGAATTTATGAGATATCTTGAAGACAACAACAGTATGTCATACTGCAGAAAAACTAGACCCCGGAAAGCTGTTTATGCCAAGATGGTAAGCAGATAATATCCTTGTATTCTTATGATATTGTTCTAGACAAAAAAAATAATAAAATAAAAAAAAAATCAGGCTTATATCAAAATTGCTGATCCAAATATATCTGCTGTACAAGCAGTGAAGTCCAGAGAGCTATAACCAAGAATAAGCAGCCTACACCCTGATTGCAGTAGGCTCAAATTCTTATGTGTTGCCCTGATTTTCTTCTTCAAGGACTTTAAAAAGAAAAGGAAGATTTGCTTGTAATGACTATGAATAGGTTTCTTCTCCTGCAACTCCTTTAATAGGAGGTTCCTGTTGACTCCTGGCTCATCAGCCAGCCCATACTGTGATTTGACTCATGGCAAAGCATCCCACTGTGTTCTGCTAGGGGTTGTATACTTATATCAATATGCAGTATTGCACAGAAACAGGACAATTGATCTAGAGTCTAAAAAGAATTCACCAGCTTTGCTGCAGGCTTCCCAGCTGACTTTAGAGAAAGTTTTTCAGAGTTGTATTTCAGTTCCTTGTATTTAAAGTGGTTATTAAACTCAATTTTGCCTCTGCTCAGTCTAGTTTATCTATTGGGAGCCAAGCCTGGAGACCTTCTTACATGTGGTTAGTTACCATGTACTACAACAAATCCCAAATGTTGCCTGAAGTTCATAGGAGCAAATATTAATTTTCCACTGCCATGATCTACATACTTTGCAAAACAGACCCAGGGCTCCTGGCAGTCTCCAAAACAAGACATTGTAATTCATCAGGAAAAGAAAGCACGTTTATTTTAACCATGTGTTCTGGTGCTCATTTTCAAAGTTACATCATTATCAAGAAAATAAGAGGGTGCCTACATTAGCATTTTACTTTGGATGAGACACACTTCAGAAACCAATCTCATGATAGTCCCTACTACCAGTATTTTCATTTGCACTGCAGGTGGTCTCAGAGCATAAAACCATATTCCTTTTGGATGAAACTAAACCAGAGGATATATTGTTAGAGCACACCTAGTACTCTTGAAGCACCAATGGACTTCCAGCTCACAGGACCAGACTGGAGCTTCTCAAAAGTATAAAATACTGTTTGGGTTTTTTTTTCTTTCTGGGGTAGGTGAGGGTTGACTGAACTAATGTTCTGCAGGATGAGTGAATTAAACCAACTCATGGGTAATATCAGGGACAAAACCAAAGTGAGGACAGAAAGTACATGACAGACATAAAGAGGAAGAAGTCCTTCTCTTTCAGTAGCTCCCACATTAGGTCACCCGTAACACTCCGTTTCAGCCCAGTTACCCCCAACCTCCATACCTATCAGAGCATTTCACAATTGGAAACTCATTCTTACAGCACCAAGAAGCAAGGTATTGCAAACAAAATTCCTGTGCTCTAGGACTATGTTGTCACAGAGAGGTCCTGATAAACCACAGACTGCCTCAACTTCTCAATACCAGTTTCTCCCACCAGCAGCTAGAGGGTAGCCTATCCCCCTTCTCAATCTGCCCTCAGCTGAGCTGTGTTCACACCTCATTTGCTGGTTTTTGGTGACCTTTCCCTGGCCACCACCGGTTCTGTATACAACTATGCCTTTAGAAGCTATAACATCTCTATCATCTACACTTTATAATCATTCCCTTGGGACACCATGGGAATTAAAACCTTCTCAGTTCAATTAATAGATCAACTACATTACAAAGTACAGAAGCCTAAGCATTTCATTATCAGCTTGGCTATTTCTAGTACTAAGGAAACTTTATACACAGTATGCTGAGACAATTACTGTCAAAACCAGATTGATAGTATTATTGCTGTGTTATTTCAGAGACACTTTTGTGTTTCCTCCAATTCCAAACTGAGTATTTTGTTGTACTTCTCCGTGTTTGAAATATTAAGAAAATAGAATTAAGAACTAATCATCAGCTCTGCTGATTGTTTTCCAGCAGCTTTTGTAAAACGACTTAGTTGGCTCATCTACACTGAAAATTTGTATCAAGATAAGCTGAATTTTAATACAGGCTGATGCAGTCTCCTGCTGGACAACCCTATTCTCATACAAACATCTTTTTTCTAGTTTTAGTTTATATTATTTTAGAAATATAATATCTCCCAATAGTATGAATAATTGTTGGGACAGAGGGAACTATTCCTTCAACCCATATGACTACAGAAATTCAACCATCACAGTGTGATCAGTAAGACTTCCCAGTGTGTAGAAAGCCTAAGCTGCCCTAACAGGTTTCTCTTCAGGTACCAAGTAGAAAGGCCTAGGTGAACATGCCTGAACCCTAAAGAAAATTAGACTAATAAGGGTGACAAAATTTTTGCCTTCCTAAAACTAACAGCACTTTGCAATCACACAAGCCTTTTGTGCAGAGCTATCTAAGTATCCAGATTATTTCAATACTACAAAAACTTTAGAGTGTTGAAACCCAGTATATTTCCCTGTGAAACATGAGAAAAAAAAGTCTTATTTTGATCTTCTTGCTTAACTTACTATCCTCTGACCTCTGACAGGCTTGATTCAGCAGGCAGCAATTGGAATAGGAAGGAGGAGGGTGTTCAAACCCTCAGCTTTCAGCACTGGGGTAACCTTAAGTGCCAAGTGAACAAACTTTCAAAAATAAATAGGTTTTGCTTACCTTAAGAGCTAACAGTTTTATTGCAATCCTATAAGCAGGGGCTAGTAAATAATTTTTTTAAAAAGAAGCCGTTTTCCTTGAGTATGAAGTGCTGCTGGGAGCAATATCCATGTTCTACTCTTTGTTTTTAACGGAATGTTGGAAAACTGGAGGAGAGGCACCAAAGAATCACAAAAGTAATAAGAATAAAAGAAGCTCAATTGTGAATGACAGTAATAGTGAGTAGTGCTGGACACCAAACCACTGTTTTATCTAGTTGGGAAAGGAACAGCAAGAAGCAATAGGTAAAAGGTGAAGCCAGATATAGTCAAAATAGTCTAACAACATGGTTTGCTAACCTCTGGAACAAGCTCCCAAAGAAAGGACAGATTCTCCTCTCCCCACACTTTTGAATCAAGCCTGAATGCCTTTCTGAAGTGAACTCCAAAAGATATTCACTCCAGCCAAGCACCAGTATGCAAGTAAAATTCAGTGGCCTGAGTGGGATTAGTTTAGAAATCCAGTGATCTGTCCCAAACTCCACAGAATTGTGACTGACACCAACTAAATTAGAAGCAGGATCAGGCTGCATAAGTTCATTAACTTACTGAAAAGAGATCTAATGAATAAGTAACTCCACAAACACCCAGCACAATGATTTCTATTTGCACCCTCAAAGGCTCCTCACTCCAGCTGCTTGTCAGGCAGACGAAGCCTGTCATTCACTCCTTTGTAACTCTACCCATTGTCCAAAACCCCTTTTCTTCTATGGAGAAACCCCTTATTTTGTTCTTATGGAGAAACCTTTAAGATCTGAGAGAGGGAAAGGGAGCCTTTAGCTCCCTTTAGAGCTTCTGCCAGCAGGAGGCTAACAAGCAAATGACAATTTCTGTCTCTAGGGTCTGAGCACAATCTCTGCAGGCAGTGTCAAGCCCTGTCAGCTCACTGCCCTGCCAGCCTTCCACAATGGGTCAGGATGTCTGCTTGGAAGAACAAAACCTTCATCCTTCAGGAAACCGGCTCAGCCAGCTCCCAGGCACAATGTTCCCTGGCAGGGACTGTTCAGCATGGTACCTCTCCGCACCCCTGCATCTGGCTGATGGCCTAAATAATGGTGAATTATAGCTGTGTTGAAACAATCAAGTACCAATAATGGCAGAAGCAGAGCATGAGGACATGCCATGTGGACTCTGTTTATCATGTAATGTTCTGTATTAATAGTCATTATATTGTAAAATAATGTAAGGTCTGTGCCAGATGAAAACATGACTTGAATTTGTGCAGCACATTACAACCCCAGAGAAGACCAGGGAGTTGGATGGCTGCACTAAGGCAAGTAATTTAACATCAGAAACTAAGCCAGCTGCAGGGGGCTCTTTCTCTAAGCTTTCCAGGCAACTCCTCTTGATTGACGGGGAGGTGAGGAACGAAATCATTTCTCTGCAAAGCAGCTCTATTAAATCCATCTTAGCAAAGGCCAGAAGGAAACTTCTCCCATTGAAAACACAGAAAAAGAAAAAGAGGGGGAAAAAAAAAAAAAAGGGAGCTAATCCAATCACAAGACAGAAGAATTGCACAGAAAGAAACTCTAACACATGGGCCCTCCTGGACCCTATGCATGCATCACAGGGGAGAAAAGACCATAAGGAACAGAATACGACGCAGTTGATACAACACACCAAGACCTGGTTCAGAAGCACAGAGGAAGGTCACAGCAGCTGTGGCATTCAGGACTTTTTCTGAGAAAACATAATTCAGAGTCATTTTGAGTTGCCTTCTTTCAGCATTTTTCTAAGGACATTTATTTTTTTTCTGCCTACTCACTTTAAAAGTTTGAATTCCTGGACAGCCACATTTGTAGAGAAGAGAATGGTTGCAGAATGAGCCATGAGGTAAGTCTGTCTCATTTACTGCGTATAAAATGCAGCTTGAGTTCTGTGATAATACATTGCTGGAAAGTAATCTCCAATGTTTAATGCTACCAGTTTCAAGGGAAGCATGAATTTTGCCCAACTCATGTAAGAAGGAACCTCCAATTAACTTCCAAGGGGATCACATGCTTTTATACCCAGACCTCAGAGAGAAAAAAAAGAAAAAAGAAGGGGAAAAAGATCCATCAAGAGATGCTACAGTCAAATTCATCAAAGTGAACCAAGTAAGTGTTCCTCCTTTACATGTTCCAACAAATGTACCCTTTATTTTTAAATGGTCTTTTAAGACGTGCTTCATAATCATTCTTTGATACAAATAATTCCCTTTCTGCGTCTGCAAGGCAGTAAATAAAAGAATAGTCCTTTTTTGCGATAAGAGCATCTAAAAGAGTAAGAAGTGTTTTTTTTTTATGGAACTGACCTCTTAATGAGTAAAAACAAAAAGATCATTTATTATAAGTGATCCTCTGCCAACAGCCCCCATGCCTGTTACCAATTTCAAACACTATGTTCCCCCTCCAGAAAGGCTTTGTACTCTTTCCCACTCATTAGAAGGTGGCTATTGTAAATATCACTTCCAGCATTAATATTAAATACAGAAAGAAATATGTTCAAACCAGGTTATGGCTGTAAGGCAAACTGACAAAAGCCAGGAAATTCAGAAGTTAAATCCAGCCCTTAGCTCGTGTTGTTGTGAAAACAAACACGTGGGAGTTAGGGAGGTGCCCAGGGTCAGTGCAAAGTGTGTGCTTCCTGGCTTTTGTCAGATGGTGTCAAAACATCGACCTGACCGAAACACCAGATTTGCTGGATTTAAAAGCAGCTTTGCACGCAGGGAAGAGCAAAAGGTGCACCCACATTCCCCTTGTGGCTCCCCTGGCTTCAGGGAAGGTTGGCACATGACCACGGTGCCTGCCCTGGCTCCCAGGGATGGAGAACATGTCCCAGTGGTGACCCACCACTTCCCGGGGAGGACACTGCCCAGCACACACATCAAAGGGTGTTCCTTGCATAGCAAATGGTCTGATTTTTTTAGCTTGTCTTTACGGGAAAAAAAAAAATCAAGAGCTTTACTGCAGGTATGCCAAAATGCCCCTCGCCTTCAACTCAGGAGCATCATGCGCTCTTTCAGGCAGGAGGCGTGTGTACAGGCTGGGTTTGAAGGATCATGCCACCAGGGTGCCGGAGGGAGAAGGGGCTTGATGGGCTGGAGGGGCTGCCAGGGCCAGCCTCCAGCACTCATGAACCCTTTTAGACACCCTGGTGCGGCACAAGGGACAACCTCTCCCCTGGTTCTTCCGTCGCAGGGGGGACTTAGGCACACACTATCCCTCACACTGGAGCACAGCTCTTAGATTTGGCAGCAGCCCCGTGCATCCGTGTGGGCTAGGGAAGCCTGTCCCCAGCCAGCTAGGGGCACCCAGTTGGCCCCGCAACAGCCCTGCAACAGCCCCAGGAGCATGTCAGTAGCTCAAGGAGGCAGACAAAGGGTGAACAGCCTGAAAAAAATGTTCATTTCATTCTAAAACTTAAATTGCTTTGATGAACACTGACTTGACAGTCAATATTGTAGTAGATTTTCCCTGTAGGAAAAAAGACAAGCTGGGAAGGGATCAGGGGGAATCGAGGAGAACTTACCTAGAAATGTTTTTGCTTTTGTAGGAATAGGTTTTTTTGCTCCCAAAGGGATGTTTTATGTGTAAAATCAGTGGGCTCTGGTACTTCTAGATCAAGAAGGTGGCAGCTAATCCCTGCATTGCTCATAAGAGGGGAGGAAAAATATCTCAGTCTAAATACTTTTAACCAACATGTTGGGAAAAAAAAGTTGCAGTATCGTAACTAGTATCTTATTTAATCTAGGTTAATTAAATGGCTTCAAACCTCTTATCATTAAAAACACACTATACATAGTTGTATTTATACTCATTCCTGTCAGTTTAAGTTAAATTGAAAAGAGGCTGAGTCAAGCTGTGCTCAGGCTGTTGGTGCAGCTTTTTGGACCAGTTCAGCTAACACACACCTTCTCCTAACCCAGTGCAGATCTCACCCAGAAAACCCTCAGGACACAATAAATATTTAATTGTATGACAAATATTTTATCTGCCTCAGGAGGCTGACAGGAATACAGGTGGTCAGCTAAGTGCAAGCTGAGAGAAAACAGGTGAGTCAACCCCATACTGAAGTGTTAGCTTATTATTCCATGACGCCCAGTCTTTGAAGAAATACATCTTTTATAACCTAGGAGAATAAGGAGGAGGCTGCTTATGGAATTAAATGTTCCCAGCTTCTAATTAGAAGGAGAGTAATGGCAGTGCCATTTATAGAGATCTTAATAATTTATTTCATCTTCAGGATAGGTACATTTGTTCTGTATATTCACATGCCAACCAAAACAGGACACTTTTTTTTTGTTTGCACTATGCATTTTCCTTCACTTTAACCCTTCATTTAAAGGTGCATTTTGGTGCCTTTCAAGCAGGTAAAAAAATAAATAACAAAGAAATATTAAGCTTTGAAAGTGACAAAATGGAAAATTCAAGTTTTTTTGAAATTTTGCTTCTGTTTTGTTTGGTTGGGTTGTTGTTTGTTTTTTTCTCCTTACATAACCCATTATCCTTTGAAGCAATGCAAACATATGGCTTCTTCAGCTGTCATTTACCCATTTCATTGGTGCTTTTCAGCAACAAATAAAGAAATAAATAAAATAATGATTCATTCAGAAAACCACTAAAACACCGCAACTTATGGCCTGGAGTCTTTTTTTTTGGTATTTTAGGTAAGAAAAAGAAAGTCCCCTCTACTTTAAGCTCAAAGTCTAAATTAGAGACAATATCATCTAAGCGCACCCTACATCAAAGCTGAGACTTCAATTAATTCCAGCGTTATTTATTTAAATGCAAGTTTCTCATTGGCAAGCTACCACTGAAGGGCCTCAAGAGGAACATGGAGGCAACGAGGGGAATTCCATTATTCCCACCCTCCAACCTCCTCTCCTGGGCACAGGACCAACACCAAGAAAATAACAGTCACCAAATATAGCACAATGGACTTTTTCCTCCTTGATTACCTTTAAAATTCCCAGCCAAGCACAGAGACCCCACACAGGCTTTCTAAGCTACGTATTAGCACCGGTTCAGCTGAGTGATGAACCTCAGAAAATAAAAGCTTCATAATGGAGCTGCTGACACAGCAAAGAGCAGCCCCGTAGAACGAAATGGTTTCAGAGCGGCCGATTCACTCAATCATTTTGAGGAGAGGCGTTTTCTCCCTTTGAAAGCCTGCCTTTTGTGTTGCTCACACTCCTACGGGCTGCTCCCTGCCAGACTGTTTGCTATTCTTTGGAGGCTTCTGCTGCTTCCTACATCAGATGGAATTTACCTTCATGTAATTATTTGTTCTGGGAACTTTGATCTCCACTTCCCTTGTAACTGCAATGTATTCACACTTTGAACTACAAGAAAGCACCAATTTAAGGCTCTTGCTGCAAACATCATAATGGTTAATCCTAACAAAAAGGTGTTAATTGGTCTCCTGCTGATTCTAAGCCGCAGTCACAATAGTTTCTTGTATTTGTTTACCACTGCTGTATTTCCTCCTCATCCCAGTAAAAGTGCATTAGATCTGATAACCTTTTAGGCAGGCTTCTCGTTTTTCAGCTCACGTTACGATTTAGAGCAAAACCAAATATCTATGGATGCCGGAGGAGCGGTTCTGGCCCGACCCAACGTGACTACAAACTGCTAGCTTCACAACGAGCTGTCTGATGCTGTGTACTCATGGGTAAGGAGTAAAAATTTGGATGACTCCAAAACTCTTTCTGAAGCACAATAGAGCCTCTGTACGAGATGAAAGCTGTTTCTTCATATAATACATTCACTCAAATTTTGGCCCCGACAGAGACTTCATAGAGCTGGGGAGGAGCACTATTCTGTTTCATTTTTGGATCCATCTCCTGCTCAGCAGTCCAAGAAATTTAAACTAAAGAAAATGCTTAAGCTTAAATAGCTCAATCTAATGAAAATACCTTATCATACTGGACTGCGGTGTTGGGTTTTTAAGAGCTTTTTTATTGTTATATGTGTTGTTTTTATAACAAAGCCCTGACAGAAAACACCTTCCCAGCAGAAAACTAAACTACAGTCCCTAACTCCTCAAGGCGGGGCCGTGTATTTTATTTGTCTGCATGGAACATGGTGTGCTTTTAAGCACTTGGTGTGCAAACACTTCTATGGCATTACCCATTGGAAAATTAGGCTTGTTTGCTTTTTGTCTTACACAAACAGGGTCGTTACTTTTAACGTAACCGCTGAATTCTGGTGACAGTCAGATACACCATATCCGTCTCTCAAAAAAAACCCAGAAGTGACATATTTGAGTATTTGAGTGAAGACACTGGAACTGATTTTGTCAGACCCTCAGGCTGTTTCTCAGTGTAATGACAAAAGGACCAGACAGAACTGTAATTTCGGTGCTCAGCTTGCATATCCCTGGAGTGAAGAGGAGTCAGCTGTTCGACAAAAGGTTACTCAAAAGATAAACATGGAAATGGCACAGGACACCAACATCCCACCGTGCTCTTCTGACCTCCTAGGGACATTTCAGCAGTCTCAATGACGAGCAAATTGCCAGCTCTCCCTCCCACTTTCCAGTTTGGTATTCTTACAGGCAATTAAAATATTTTTTGTTTACTTCTGCTAGGCCAGCCCTTCCCACTGACCAGCTCTCCTGAGGTGAGGTTCCCTGTTGTCCTCTTCCTGTGATAAGAGCACTTCAGAGTCAAACACTTCAAAAGTCCTGCTGAAAACGCCAGGAGAGCCCCAGCTGACTGAGGACAACTCTTGAACCCTGACTGAACTCCCAATTCCTCCTGGTGGATAGGGCTGTAGATTTACTGTGGCATGATTGCTGTTA
>VZTL01081243.1:0-50077 GCA_013400535.1 Scopus umbretta
TGCTTTGCCCTGGCCTTAATGGCCTTACTGTGCTGGTGGAGTTATCTTGTGGAGAGGGTGAGATAATACAATTTACACTTGTGCCTGGTGTTACTCCATCCTTAGGCACAGAATCTGACATTTGGACTTGTTAAATTTTACCCCAATAAACATTGCCCAAATTATGTGTCGCTCTCAACAAAGGCATGATAACAAAGCACTGAATCTGGGCTTAATACACTTTGCCAATAAAAGCAACAGATATGCAATCAACCCTATATTCTTCCTTGTCAACCACCTGGTCTATCAGACTCATGTGAGTCAAGAAAGAGAGGAAGCATCATGTCTTAAAATTCACTCCTGGGTAAAGTACTGGCTTTCCTGCTCTGTAAACTAGAAATTTGGTCCAAAGCACCTGATTTCACTTACACTGGCTCGGTCATCCTTCAGAAAGTATAGGTGGGTAGGCTGTGAGCATACATTCTCCAGTCATGTCCACTTGGGAATCCCATACTTCTGCAGTGTCTCCACATTATGGCCCAGCCATAAACCAGCTACCTTCTGCTCAAAGCTAAGTTTACCAAATTATTAAAGTTTGCTGATTTGATTCTCAAAGACAAAAAGCTGTGCAGAATATGTCTTCCTTCTAACTGATTCATACCTCACTGAGAAAAAGCTTAGAATTTGCAACATGCAGAGGACTTTTCAAGAGTTTAACTAAGAACTGTGATTTTTCTCTTGGGACTCACTTATGTTTGCTTTCTGTTCTCAGAAAATGAAATACTGCATTGTACAAAATCTGTACCATTTTTCAGTGAAAGAATTATAATCTCTTTGATGAATAAATATCCCCCACAAAAAAGTAACCCTGTGTTTGCCAGCTCATGGAAAATGTCAAGTACAAGCTTCAGAATATGGAGTTTGTGGCCTCTGTCCATTGTGCTTGGTCATAATTCTTGTTTATCAACCTAGTGTGCAGCTGATTTATTTCATATTAAGATATATATAAAGTGCAATCATTGGCAATGAAGCCAAGTGATTTTTCTCCACTGACATCAATAGAGACAGAATTGGTCTTTCTCATGCTAGCTTATTAATTTACAAGTCAAGTAAAAAAGAATAGCCACTTGGAGTGAATTTGAAGAATACGAAAAGTTTTTTTTTTTTTACTTACACCAACTGGAATCTATTGAAAGCTTTCATATGTGGATGACAGCATGCCTCACACTGCACGCTGGTTTTGACTCTTGCTTTCCATTGTCCTGGTGTCATTTAACAGCAGCCTGGAACTATTTGGGGTTGGGCTTTTTCAGACAAATGCAATGCAGTACTGTATGCAGTACAGTAGAATTACTGCAACATGAAACTGCTACAGTAAGATACAATAAAAATCTCATCATCTATTTTTTTCGCACTATGATATGTACAATATTTATTCTAGCACACGTATCCATCCATTTCACCAGTTGTCCAGCATGTCAGTTACCCAGACAATTATGATCACATTTGTTGTCACTAGAATTGTATGCTGAATTATAAAGATGAGATCCAATTAAGCAGGTCTACTGCATGCCTTGCTTCTGCATCTCATTATAGTGCACACATTTTTGGACAGAAGTGAATCATTATATGAGCGGTCAATGTTTTAGAAAGAATAGTTTCTGTGGTCTTCAAACATATGCACATAAAAATAGACATCTGTTTAGGGTAATAGTTGTAGAATTAATGATGACATAGACTGCAAAGATACCTTGTACAAGTCAACAAATACCTTTATTTTCTAAGTAGCTACTTCTGAGTTTTCCATCTGTATTGTACAAAGTTAAAAGAGGTCAGTTATGGAAAACGTTATCTAATATCTGTGGTGATAATAGAAAATTCAACTACAATTAAAAAACTCAGCCTACCACCTGGTACTTGTGATTTTTGGCCATGCCTCCATGTGTGAATCTGGTGAGCATAGCTTATTCTTAAAGTCTCTGAATGTATGTGGGTATATAAAGAAATGTTGAGAACAGCAGACCTGAATAACTATGCTGTATGTGACTTCTGACCTTTATTGTGCCTAGCACTATTAGAAAAATATAAATTAATCTGTCTGTTGTCTGATGTGCAACAAGGAATAATCTCTTTTTTTATAGCTTTTGAATTTATTATCACTTGACAATGGAGAACTGTAGCAATAAAGCATGATCATCATAGTATGAACAACAGTTAGTTATACAGAGAAGTTTATTTGAAGCTCAACTTTGATAACTGCTTCTTTTGGATACTGCTTCTTTTAATCAGAGCTAATACTATTTCATTTGAAAACCTAGCCCTGCTGGCTATCAACTGATGTACAGCCAGACAGAGTAGTACAGAGCTGAATATTTTACATGGAGAACAAAGCTTGAATGTACGTACTAAGCAGTAATTCTTTAAATCTCTGTGGGAGGAAGTTTAGGGTATATGCATCTGAGAATCCCCTAGGGACTGGTATGACATTGGTGTCTGCTATGATGTAGAGTCAGAGAAGCTTAGGAAAACCTTTTTTGATGGGCTAAAGCTCTTTAATACAGCAAAATTCTCAAAACTGTTAACTAAAGAGAGCATAATTAAAGATCCATGCTGTTAATCTAAAATATACCCAGCTTTTTTTAGATGCTACAATATGTCAGAGTGTGAACAAGCATATTTTAAAATGACAAGTTAAAAAAATAACATTCAACTATTGGCCTTACACATTCCAAGATAAACTGTTGGATTCAACCACTTAATTTCTCTTTGATACATCATTACCACTTAAAAATGCAGTTTGCTTTATTTTTCCCCCAGAATTTTCTCTTCAACTCCTCTGCTTGAACCATAGGGTTTTATCTGCAAGAGCAAAAAGAGTGGATTTGATTCTCTCCTATTGCTGAGAATAAAGAATACCTTTATTAAAAACAAATGTAAGCATAGTCTGCATTAGAGGACAAGACAGTACAATGTATTTCTAATATCTCTATCATGATTCAGAAATTATCAAGGAAGGTTTTAAATGGAGTACACAGCTTATTCATCACAAAATATGGAGAGAATTTTGGAAGAGAAACCCTGTAACCTACCAGTTAGTTTTCTCCATATGAAAAGGTTTGAAGTACCGCTCTTGTATTGAGGATGAACACCCATCCCAGAGTAAAGGCAGCATGAGAATGGTGGAGGGAGGGTGATTTTTTGCCTCTATGATTTCAGCCATTAAGTCACAAAAAAAGCACCCAAAAACCCAAACCAAAAAGCATTGTAATGGGACACTCAGTTAAGAATGCTAAGAGGAAAAAGCCTTGGTAAGAGTTATCTTCCAGGCATCCCCTTGTTGATGTTAGGAAGATATCTCCTGATATTCCCTCACTGATGATAGAGCAAATCATCCCATGTCCCTTCTGGTCATGGAGGTAAGTCAGACATGAGTAGAGTGGAAAGGGCAGTTCCAGTGTCCTGTTCCAAACTGTGGTGATCAAGCACTGGGCTGGGTGACATGTATTCCTGATCAGCCCCAATCACATGATTTACTACCCCTTCTACAGTTCTTTGCACAGTCCAGTTTCTTCATCTTTACCACCGTCATCCCCTCCAAAATAAGCCAGCTCGTCCTATTTACTCTTTCCCCGGGGGTCTCAGTTTTGCTGACTTTTTACACTTATTTGTTATTCATGATGTGGTTGGCCTGGAAAATTCCACCTTGGTCAGCAGTTCTGTAAGGTAATGCTTCTCTTTATACATAGTTTTTCATTTCTGCCATTTCTCATGTTGCTGTCATCTTAGTTTAGCCACTAGTCAGGGTTGGCCAGATGCATTTACATTACTACTCCTTTTCTGTCTGTAACAACTGCATTTTCTCTTGCTGTTCCCCTCTTAGTGTAGTTCAGGGTGGACCTTTTGTCTGAATACTCCAAAACAAGGAACAGCACATAAACCTGGCTTGTGTATTTGGCCTTTAATCTGCCCTAGATTAAATACTGGTCCCTAGGAGCAGAGACCAGAACATACAACACTTGTCACAGAAAATGTTACCTACATTTTGATCAAGTTTTACAAGAAGAAAGCCAAATGAAGCCAGGAATCTGCAGGGGAGGATTTTTATGCTACCCTGTGATCAGCTCAGTATCTTTCCCTGAGGGTATGAACTTCTTTTGTTACTGTACCTAGGCTAAAATGTCTCCATGTGTACTGCTCCTAGAGCCACCTTTGAACCCTGGATTTGAATTGCCTTAGAAGTCACAGGTTCTCCTGCAGACTTCATGTACAGGTCTCTTCCCTTAGGGTGCCACTATGCTAAAGCATCAGTGTTCTTTACGTGGACTACCACATCCTGCAAAGAAAACCCTGCCCTCACTTTAGTTTGTAACTTGATCACATTTCTCCAGAACAAATTGCTATTCAGTCAGGATCTGGAAACATGCTATTTTCCCCATTTTCACTGTAGAGATGTAGAAAGAAGAAAAGAAACATTTCTAGCTTTTATGGTGAGAGAGGTGTTTGTGTTGCAAAGTAACAGTAAATATGTAAAATGGCAATGAGCCTAAGAGACAATGACTTTTATTGATGGGGACAGCTCTGAACTGCCACCCCATAGTGACAACTTCTTGTCTTCCTGTTTTATTTTTAATCCTTCCAGGTTTTAAGAAAGAGATTGACATTATGTATTGGCAGGTACATATTGAATGAAGGAGACTGCCAACAGAGCAGAATTGGCATAGTCTGTGAGCAAATGGTATTAAGCAATTAATTTATATTTCTACTTTAAGTGACTATGCTAGAGTTTACAAGTAAGGTAATATTAAATGACTGGAAGAAAAAAGACAGACCTTTCATTTACATCCACTGGTGGTCATTAATGAAAAGGAATAAAAATAAACACAGGCATTTTTTTTCAGGCAGCATTAATTAATGTCCAAGGCCTTCAATAAAACAAACATGACCAAATTAATCTCTGTCTGCTAGTTCTTGACATTCTCTACTTCCAGATGTTGGACAGAGCTTCCGATAATGTAAACAAGGATTTTTCTATTGGTTCCAGTAGAGACATAATGATTTATAAGCATTGAAATCCAGTATTGTGTGTTTGCAAAGGGTATAAATGAGAGCAGAGACTGAACCATTGATTTTCCTCCCACTTCCTTGTCCATGCCTTGTGCTTTGCAGTGCTTTCCATTTTCTCATCAGTTCTTACAGATATTGTCTGCAGCAATTTTAGTTGTTCCTGTCCAGATGTATAACAAGTTCCAAACAAATACATCATTAAACAATTAATTTAACATTTTCTTTCTAAAGAGAGAAATAATGAATAATAAATTTGAATAATAAAGAGTCAAAAATGCTGATATGACCTCATTGTATAAGAAGTTACTTCTATTTTGACTATTACATTTTAGAAAATGATGCTGTACTTTAATACGTGTAGATGAAATACTATAATCTATAATGACTTTGATGCTCTAAATAATGATTATGGGTTTTATGAGTCTTTGACTGGACTCAGTTTTTATTTCTAATCTGTATGAATGACCTGCCATCGCTGCATATCAGATCATTAGTGGAGATTTATACAGATAATATAGTGATTTATTATGGTTCTTTTGGATCTCTAGATGTAGTTTATGCCCTGATTTCAAGTATGAATGGTGTCAATGATTTACTTGAACTAAATAATTTATCACTAGAAACAAAAACAAAGATTGACAAACTGAGTGCTGTACTGTGAATAAATTAATCTGCTAGTGGTAGATCAGAAAAAGTCTCTATTAAAAATGCTTTCTGAAATAAAGCAATATGTAAAATAAGTTCAATAAATAATATGGAAGGTGTTACTCACTATACAGGAAAATTAATCATGGTTATCAACAAAATAGTGTTGAACTTGGTTTGTGTATTGTTATTTTAATATTACTATTAAATCCATCAAACGGCTGATCTGCATTTAAGATTAGATAGATTCATTTCATCAGTCAGTTGCAGAGTCATGTCTTTGGCGATTTCAGCTTGCATCAGTGTTTAACATCTCTTTAACTTTTCTTTGCATAAAACAGCCAATGAAATGTGGTCCAATCCTATGTTACTTAATCAAACAAAATTTCTATGACCATTAAATATTTACACTGTCTGGAAAAAGACTGGAGGTTTGATTCAGTGATTTATAGAGGGATTTTCTAAGTCCTTTGTAATGTTGTAAAACCAGTCACTTGCCTCAAGAGGAGAAATTTTGCATATGTATACCTTTGTAAAAAAAGCCTTAGTACTGAATGTTTTATACTGATGTATTCTTTTAATTACCTCTGAAGAATTTAATTGCTTAAAGTTATATACTGCTGATTTAACTTGACATTTTAGAATAAAAATGTAATGTTCTACAGTTCATTATCCTGCAAATAAGGGAAACATTTCACAAATTTTATTTCTTTTTGTACAAATATTTTTGTACTTGTTTGGTGCCTCCTGTAGTTTGGCATGTCTTTAATATAGTGTCACAAATAGCAAGTGCAGTGAATGTGCAGCATCACAGGCTTCACTTTGTGCTAATAATCAGAGAATGTATTCACGGTACTGTGTTGCTTTAATCTCCTGAATTCTTTGATGCCATGTCCTGAGCTGCTGTAGTTGCTAGCTAAAGCAACTTAGGGTATGCACTTCCAGGTGCCACACCCACACCTTCCCTTTAACACACAGAGAGACTGACAGAGCCAAAGAATCCTCAGATGAATATATCACATTTTGGATAAATAATGGCCCTGTTCCTGTTCAGGCTTAAATTCCTTTCTTAAGATTATGAACAAAGGTTGGTATGATTCTAATTCTGAGAGATGAGTTTTGTCAACACACATTTTTCATAGATCTAGGAAAAAAACCATTTCATTTGACAGGTTTGACAATGCTATATAAATTTTGTCCATATGCAGAGGGCCTGCCTGATAATTTAGTATTACTTTACATCCAAAATGAACACCATTTTGACTAGGGGTAGTAGCACCATTCAATAAAATATCAGATTTTAAAACACTAGTACTGGAAAATCCATTATTCTTTTCTATCTTCCCAGAGCAGTCTTTTCCTTGGCCTAATTTTGAACTCATCCTTACATTTATAGATTTGGGTACTATTTAAAGCACTGCTACTTTGCACTCAACCATTTCATGACTCCTGAATGGAATGGTATTAAAGAGTAGGTCATCTTGCATGGCTGTCAGTGAGGAACATTTTAAGACAGTGTTGAATACATTTCCTTTCTATTTCCAGATAACTACTATAGAAAAAATAATGTATTAGATACAATAGGACATATTATAATATCTCACTGTGCTTAAAACAGCTATATGTTATTTCATAGCAATAAAAGTACATGCTTTGTAATCACTACATTCTTCACATCCACTATATACTAGCTAATATGATGAATAAAGAATCCATCTTAGAGTTTCCTAATAATATCTAAATTTATTTGCAATCCATGTTTGAATAACTATAATGCATATATTGCCTTGTCTGTTTTTTATACCAATATTTGCATGTGAAAAACATTGGTAATGTAAAAAAAACGTTTAATTGTAACATTTCATTTTCTGTTGTGCTGCTAGCTGTAACATTGTTAATGACATTCAGGCTACTTCAGACAATTATTTTATTATTTCACTAGTATGGTAAAAATCATACATGTATATGTATTCAGAAATAGAAAAGTTCCCTTTGCCTACATTTAATTGCTGAATGTGCAGAAATGTGTACTTGACAGGTCCAGTGCCTTCCTCAGCATCCACGTAATACTTTATTTTAATTACATCTCTTTGAAAAGGTGCAGAGCAAAAGCTCATAACTCTCCCTTGAGTGTTTTAGATAAATCAGGCCTGTTATGATACAGTATGCACCCACACACTGACGTTTCTTAGCTATCTTCACAGGATAGCAAGAATTAAATGGAAAACTCCTTTGACCATCACACACAATGGGAATACAGGAAAGCTTGGCATTCTCACACTTATTTCCAGAATGATATTTCACTCTTACACATTCTCAGTGCTCCAAGTATTTTACTAGAGGTTTTTTGTGAAAACTCAATATAAGCCTATGAAAAGTGAAATGAAAATCTCACTATATTTGCTCAACATCTGTATACATTTCCTCTAGAAGTAAAGAAATCTTCTACAAATCATATCTCCCTGGGGAATAAAGGCTAAAGTTTCCAATTTATGGTTACACTTTTGTGGCGTGTTGGCCTTGGCTGGCTGCCAGACTGTCATCCAGCCACTCTCTCATTCCCCCTCCTCAAGAGGATGGGGGATAAAATAAAATAGAAAAGCATGTGGGTCAAGATGAAGACAGAGAGATTACTTACTAATTACTGCCATGGCCAAAACAGATTCAACTTTGGGAAAATTAATTTATTGCCAGTTAAAAAGTAGAGTATGATGATGAGCTAAAACTAGGAGAAAACAAAATGATACAAACCAAACCAAATAAAACCAAACCAAAACAAAGACCTTTCCCCTACAGCCCCCTTATTCCCAGGCTCAACCTCACACCTTAATTCCTGACTCCATCTTTTCCCACCCCGAGTGGCACAAGGCAATGGGGAATGAGGATTGCAGTCAGTCCGTAATCCTTTGTCTCTGCCGCTCCTTCCTCCTCATGCTGTTCCCCTCCTCCGGTGTGGCGTCCCTCCCACAGGGTGCAGCCCTTCAGGAACAGACTGCTCCAGCATGGATCCCCACAGGCTACAGCTCCTGCCAGGAGCCTTCTCCTGCATGGTCCTCCATGGCCTGCAGAGGGACAACTGGCTTCACCGTGACCTTCACCATGGTCTGCAGAGGAATTTCTACTCCACCACCTGGAGCATCTCCTCTCCCTCCTTCTTCACTGACTTGGGTGTTCACAGGGCTGTTTCTCACACATTTTTTTCCCCTCCTCCTCTGCCTGTGTGACAATTTTGCTGTTTCCCAAATCTCTTTTCCCCAAGGCACCACCATCTTGGCCAAGGGGCTCAGCCATTCCATGCTGTGGGTGGGTTGGAGCTGGCTGGAATCAGCTGTGTCCAGCACAGGCAGCCCTGACCTCTCCTCATGGCCCCTGCTGCCAGCACCTCACCACAGAAACCAAATAAACCTTTATAAAAACCTGTATTTCCCTGTGAAATGAAGTAATGATATAAAGATGTACCAGAAATGTTCTCTCACTTTTTAACTTCTACATTTTTATCTGAAATGTGGTAAAAAAAAAAAAAAAAAAAAAAAATCTTTGCATATTTTCAGTAATGTTTTTGTTGTTAATTTTTAAAAAATCTTAAGGAAATAATTGTTTAGGATGAATATCCACATTTACTCCATCTTTTAAAAAAATAAGCAAATATTGCAATCGGGCAAATCATCTATTTGACTTCAAAGCAAGTGTTATTCAAATAAAAGTGAACATTTTAGTCTTTGCAAATTCAATTTTACAGAAGATTGACTATTAAGTAGAAACCCTTGGGCAATGATAGCTCATATTCAGTAGACTAAATGTGTTTAGTCTAAACCTAAGTAAAATCTAAATAACACCATTTTTTTTAGGTAGCTAGGTGTTATGAAAAAACATAACAGAATCATAAAATTGCTACTCATAGAATACCCTGGCCAAAATCTGGGCTGAATTAATAATTGCAGCTGCCTATATTTCCTCAGTTGAAGACATTTTTCTTCCCTTTTTCTCTTTTACATGGTTTCAGTATTGCTGATGCAGAAATACTCATTTTGAATTCATAATTAACCACATATGCACTGCATATTTATGAGCTTAATGAAAAATATAATCTGAAAGTATCTTTTGAGGTGGAAGTTGGTTCAATACTTTGTTATTTATTGCTACAACTAACTCAGGATCATATGTTTCAAGGGAGCTCCAAAACATTTATGAAAGTTTAAATCAGTTTTGACAGGATTGGTAGGTGTTTACAGCACCTTTATTAACATTTTGGAGGAGATTTATGGTTTTCTATTTGACGATCATTTGTAAATCTGAAAGATGTACATTGCTATTACAATAGTCTATCCAGTTTTGGAGGGAAAAATCCTAAACTGTGGTTTAAGAGATGGGTGTTTGTTGATTAATATGTTCTAGCAATTTTTTGCTAGGCAGGAACTACAGGTTTTGGTTGTGAAGGATTTGATGAACTATGATGCAGCACCATAAAATGGACATTACCCAATAGCTGTATTGAACTGAGAAAGTATTTGTCCTTTGCCTTCTCAATGTTTAGTTTATTGTATCATGATGTATTCAATTCTTCCTATATTGCTGACCAATAAACTACTCATAAGATAAAGGATTTTAAAGGCATGCTGACTTGTAATCTTTGGTTTTTTACTACGTCAATGTATACAAGTTTTAATTACTGTAGAAATTCAGAAGTACTTGCAAAAAACTTTTGCAATTGAATTAGACCTCCCTCATCTATCCAGAGTATGAGAGACTTATGCTTAAGAACCGGATATATTTATAAACTCAAATAGGACAAAGTACTTTAATTTCTTCTGATATGATTTCAGTTTGTCACCACAATGCAGACTGAGCAGGCCTTACTGACCAACTCCTTACTGTTGCTCTATGATTGTGGGAAGACCTTGATCTCTAGTTGATAAAAGTAGTAACTTGAACATAAGAATATAATAAGGACCATAGTGGGTCAAATCAAAGGTCAACCTATTCCAACATTTGCTAGTAACAAACACTTAGAAAAGCAAATATGAACAATGCAGTACTATAGTCATATGTCCCCAAACCATTCACTTCACTTCCCATGATTTAAAGTTCAGCAGCTCTTTGGGCCACAGAGGACATGGTGGTATTTAATAACTGCTGGTAGTTTTTTTCTTATATTAATTTACCAAGTTCTGTTTGAACTCATGTAATCATTTTGCCACTGCAGCATCCTGTGGCAAAGAAAATCCAACTTAGCTAGACAGAAAGAAGATTGTGTTTTGTCTGTGACCTGCACATTTCACTGGAGCTCCTTACTCCGTACTCCACATGACAGCAAACAGCTGAAGCTGATTGCATCAAATCCCTTCTGTTTCTAAATACTACTACCAATGGTCTTCTCCATTTTCTCTTCTGCAAACTGAAGACTGTTCAACCCTAATTACATTTGTCCTTCCTGCTCTTCTGTGTACCTTTTCTATCCCTCCTATGCCCCTTTTCTTTTAGACAGAGGTTTCAAAGTACAATCCCTCAATGTACTTTTGGTCTCGTTTCCTCTTCCTTTTCTAATCATTCCTAGCATTTGATTTGCCCATCATTGTGTACATAATAGCAGTAAAGTTAGTATTTTTTTTCACATATATCACATTTATTTATATTGAATTGTAGCTGTCATTTTATTTCTTGTGCAACCTTTCCACAACTCTTTACAGAAACCCTTCATTTATGCTACATTGAATATCTTGGTGTCATCAGCAGATACTGTCAGCTCACATTTTAATTGTTTTGCAGGTCAACTATAAATATCTTGGTAGAAAAAAAAGGGAGGAGTTAGGATTTATTTGGGCGGTTTCTTTATAGCACGGGCTGTCTTGTAACACAGTAGCTAATACGTTTCAGGAGTTATACTTTTCCTCTCTTCTTGTGAGTTGTTTTGTGCTATCAGATGCACAAACTCAATCCTCCATCTTAACTTCAAAATCAAAGCCCTTGTGACTGAGCAAGGTGCAAATAAGTATCTAGTCATTCACCTGGTCTGGACATTGGCTGCACTAAGCATCATGTCTGGGCACAATAAAGACTTCTGCCCACAGAAGATAGAGTGTCTTAACAGAGTTACCCTGCTCACCCTGTAGGTCTTGAGAGATGATTTCCAGGAAGTCTTCCTACATGCCATTGCACCCTGGCTGGTACAGGTCAAAATTGCCTACTAGTGAAAAGGTGAGCAAATGATGAGGATACCTGTTTGCAAGTGAAATGTAATATTCCACTTTACCCAAACAATTGAGGAAATTCCCATAATCAACTCCAGAATGTTGAACTGTACTGTAATTTCAACACTGTAAACACAGTTTGCAGCATACTTCAACATCATTTGGGATGAAAGATGTTCAGCTAAAGGCAGTAACACTACCATTCCTTTAATGGTTGCCTTGAATTAAATTAAATAAACTCTGAGAATAATGATCAAGGGGCTGAGACTATGGGAACAAATTAAGACTATAAAAAAATTACTTTTTTTTTTATTTAAAGACATCACATGAGCCATATGATGTTATAGATCAGCAGTGGGTTGGGGGAAAATAGTGTCACCTGCAATCCAAATGTGAAACTTAAACTCTGTCTTTTATTGACATATAAGCAATCAGTAAATGTGAAATACAGAGTGGTCCTAGACCTTATCTCCTCTCTTTATCATATTTCTCAATTTATTTCTTATTGCCAGTTTCTTAAAACTTTCTTTCCACATTTTATACAATGTGTCATTGTTTTCTTTCTCTTTTTTTGATGGTACCTTTTATTTTCTCCTCTCTTGGAAATGCCTTGCTTCAAAATTTTATTGTCATTACATGTCCTACAAATATTTTTATGCCTCAAATAAATGACTGTGCATGGTTAAACAATAAAAAATCTATTCTATGTCTATGTATTTATGGTATTTCCTCTCACTGATAATCTGCCTTGTCAATTAAATTTAAGTATTTGAACAACTCATAGCAATTTTATCTACTTATTTGGGTAGTTGGTAGCACAGTGGTAAAAAGAAAAAAAAAAGTGTTGACAGATTAATAATACCTAGCAGTTTTCTTTTTAGTTAACATATACAAAACTCTAATATGCCTTATTATATGAGGCTACAACACACTGACAAGACCTCTGTACAGGAAAAATTGCCAGGCTGAGAAGGAGCTTAAAGGGGTTGAAACCTTGCTGTCCTATCTAGTGGAGTCTGCAGTGTCTGTAGCTGTACTGGTAATTACCCAATGACAGTTATATCTTTCCCCATTTTCATAGCCTCAAGATAGAGCAGTCCCTCATCCCCAAATAATCACTCAGTCTAGAGGTTTAAGATTGTATCTCTGCCTAAGAGACAGTTTGAGAAGAAAATTTGCAAATACTTGAGTGGAATGCCACTGGCTGAAAATCTGACTCAACTAAATCAGTAGTTTTTTGACTGAGACCAGAAATTCACCTGTAGTTACCAACTCCAATCATCTTAGCAAGATGGTTCATTCTTGCAGATATAATCTTTCTCCCATTTCACCAAAGGTCATTTTGTTTACCCTGCACCTATAGCAACAAATCTTCGGTGCACCATGGAGGACACTGTGTCTCTTCAGTCTTCACAAGATTGTGTCTTTTTCCCTCAAACTCCCTTTTTATGATGTTTTCCAAATAAAGGCAATTCCTCAACTTCTTTCATAATATTTTTCTGCTTTATCTGCAATGCAAACCAAGTGAGTCAGAAACACTCTCCTGTGCAAAAGTGTTAGGTACCTCCCTGTAGAAGAAAAGGGGGGAGAGAATGACTTGACCTACGTTGCTTTCACAGACAGTGTTGACAAGCTTCCATCTGTAGACTAACACCTCATTCTGCATGCAGTTAGTCATTAATGGCTGTTTTATTTCCAGTTACAGATTGAAAAGATTGTTTTAAATCTACAAATAGTTGAAAAATAAAACCAAAGTAAAGTCAATAGGAATATGGTTATTACTTTTACTCTAACAGAATTTGCTCTTAGAACTAATGTCTCGCCTCTGCTTACTTTGTATTTTATTAAAACATGTATTCAAAATCAAATCAGTACCATGATTTTCTTTTTCAAACAAGATCATTTTAAATTAGGTTTTGTTTGAATAACAAAGATCAAGCTGCAGGTTTATGCTACAAAACAGGAAAAAGATAAAAAAACCCTATAAACCAGATTTTTAATTTGAAGTTTAGGCCTCAACTTCTCATAGGAAATTTTTATCAAGTTTTAGGGGTAAAGAAAATTCGCTTAATTGCTTCTTCATAGATATTTCAGGAAGTGCATCATCTGGTATTTCTAATCTCTGTAGTATTACAAACTTTCCTTTGGGCAGCAAGTAATGCTTCATTTCTGGTTTACAAACAAGAAATTATTTTTTCAGAAGAGAACTAACACCCCCTCTCTTTTTTACAGGCATATTTTTTCGTACTGAATTCACCAAGTTAGCTATTCAATAAACGATATTTCAGGTTCCTTCAAAAAAACATAAAATATATTTTCTATCAATAAATATGAACAATAAAAACACTAAGATCTGACATCTTATTTTTTAGATGTCAATGCACTTGTTCTTCCTTTAGCTAGCAGAAATTAGTAACCTAAACTCCTATAAACAGGCAAAAATACCAAGCACGTATCTCAACTGCATAAAATTTGCAATCCAAATGTCATAAATTCATGCATTTATCCCTTTGAAAGGCATTACCTTCACTGCTTTGGCTTCTTTCTAATGGCTGTTGTGGGAAAGTCTCTCTTCTATGCCATTAGCTAGTTATGAGTTCACAAACTCACCTATGCAATGCATTGGAGGAAGTTGCCATGACTTCCTGGACACGTAGAACCATGAATTGTTTTGATATTCTGTTTTTCAGAATCACGATGCCAGCCTTCCAGTTTCCATTCTACCACCATTAAGGTTTAAAGAAAGGGAGAAAGAACTTTGTTACTACAGGCCCAATATTAATAGCATAGTTAGTAGACCTAGTGGCAGACATAGCTATTTTTATGTTAGTTCTCTTTACAAGCTTTCTCCTTCCATTTACAGAGCTAATAAGCCATCAAGGTCCTTGCACAGCCTGATGGTTGAAATCCAGTCCTTATGACAAGACCTTCAACTAAGCATAGCTTTCGCTGATGAAAATCTTGTGAAAATAAGTGTAATTTTACACAATCATACACTCATTTCTCTTAGTACATGACTACAGCCTTGCCACGTGTCCCAAAACCAAGTTCATTGTGCAGAATGAGGAAGTGGGGAAGGCTCCATTATGCTTGGGTCACCTACTGAATCTGCACTTTTGTTTTTTATTTTGCGATTGTGCTCCAGTTCCTGAAGTGTAGTGATTCTATTTTCCAAACAAAAGTCATTCTGTAATACAAAGACAGGCTTTGAAATAAAGTATATGCAAACTCTTTTAGAAGGTTTCCTTGTAACTATGACAATTTTGGCAAACTGAGATAAAAATTAAAGGTAGAGGTATTACAGAATTTTGTGAAATGAAGCAGCAGTCTTTTTCTTGAGCTTTTTCTTGCCAAAAGGGAAACTGGAAGCTCTATTCTAACCTTAGCTATATGAGCATAATTGCTTAGTTTACTTCTCTTAAATATTGTATTTCTTCATAACATAATGATAGGATATTTCTCAGCTAATGCTCCCTTGGTCCATAATCCCAAAGGTATTTCAGAAATAACCTCTTATGTACTCTTACATACCATGTTGCCACCATAATATTTTTATCACATCTAGAAATACAGTATTTTATCCACTCCTGTTCATTTCCCCAATATTCCTGCTTAATCTTCCCAGCCAGAATTTAGAATACATTTGCTGCCTTGCTATCATGCTCTGACTCTTTATCTGCTTCAAATTCTAACATATATTCCCAATTTTCAGTACTATATCAGACTATTATCACACTGACATAGCACATGGCACTTGAAGATATTTAACAAATGTATATACTTATTTAAATATGTCCAAAATTCTGTAGACATTTCATTTACAAGTTTGAATGCAGAACAGGACTTCTAAAGACTATCCATGAAATTCAGCTACAAAATAAAAAGGCAAAAAAAGGTGATGGACACTATAACAGGATCCAGGAAATCTAAATCTTGCTTAACCTGGAACTTTGGCAACCCCCTCAAACAACCTGCTGTCTCTCCAGAATTACCTGCTTCTGCAGGTGCCTAACTTTCCTAGCTAGACAGTTCTGGGTTTGACAGAACTTAAATTTTCCGCGTATTTCAGAATAGGGGAGATTGTTTTCCTTCTGATGCCAACCTTTTCCTATGACTTTTGCAATTCAGGTGTAGAGAGAGAAAATCCTGGCTTTTCACAAGTCTGCAGAGAATACCCTCCAAACTGTCCATGGTCAGGAATGTATTTATAACATATATTGTTTGTCTCTATTAACTACATATAGAAGCTTCAGTGGTTATTTTGCACAAACTGGACTGCCCAATCCCCAGCCTTAGTATTTAACCTTTAAAAAGGCATAACAGTTAAGTTTTAATATGTCAATTTTTAATTCACAAGTAAAATTCATTTTGCCTAAATGAAAGTTACTCTTAATATGGATGCTTCAGTGTAAATTGTTTATCCTGTCCTCTAGTAGCAACTATTTATTTTTTTCTAAAACAGAACAGTATAATAAATATAACTAAAATATTGGTTTGGTGTTCTTATGTTAGCCAGTGAAATGGTTCACCCTTGTTCATTGCTTCTGTATTGGAAATGTGCTTGACAGTATGCATATCGGTGGACATACATGGCCAGAATCTTATCTTCATACGTTCATCTCATTTTAATAATTTTTTAATTAAGCTTACATGTAGAAAATCCTAGTTGAGGAAAAGAAACTAGAAGATAATAAGTAATATTAAATTCTTGCAAAGAGCAAACAAGACAGAGTAGAAACAGGTAATGGACAGCAGAGAAATAACTGCCAGGGATTTCCAGTTGTACCTCACCTTCATGCTTATCCTCTCCTGTACAGATATCTTTTCACACAAAGACAATATCTTCTTGTTAAGTGGCATTTTAGAGAAAATTTGCCTATTACTCTTTTTCCTCCTTCTCTGAAATGACAATCATTTGGCAACTACAGAGAACTTAGCATGCTTTGCTAGGATCAATGTATTAAAAAATAAATTGCCATATCCAAGAAAGCATTTAAATAATGATGATTCAAGAGAAACCCCTTAAAAATCAAGACCTCTATGCATCCTTGAGTGTGACTATGTAACATACATGTATTTTTAAAGCACAACTCAGAGTCTGACAATTTTATAGTGCTGCTGGTTTAACAACCTTGACATTCAACAATCCCATTCAGTCAGAAGTTGGATCTGCCAAAAATCACAAGAGTGGAATCATGGAAAGTAATTAATCTTTGGCTAATATTTAGTAGTTTATGACAGCATAATGTATATACATGGACCTGTTCAGAATAATGTAAATATGCATGTACACTTACAGGACCTTGTATATCATCTGAGCTTTCAGATTCTATTTTTTATATAATATTAAAATGACACTAAAATAGGGATTTTGAACATGCAAAACAAGTCCACAAATTCAGAAAGTTCTGCAGTTCATCACTAACAGCAACACTAGCAATGGCTGGAGAGTTTTTTTGCTGCTAAACAAGTACACAAGAGTATGATCTTGTTCTTCTACAGTTCCCATTAAGGGATGGGCTGCCACTTCCAGCAGCTCTGGGGCTGGGGACTACTCCTGACCAGGCACTGGATCCCAGCCTGAGGCACCCAGGGACTTGATGTCTCTGCCCAAGCTGAGGGATGTGGCTGCTGCTTTCCCTTTTGAGGGCTGAACCAGTAGTGAGGCTGAGCACATATCCCAGACAAACACACACACACATACACACACATGCCCATGCAGAGGACAATAATGGTGCCAGCTACACAGATGGCCACAGACACAGCACTGCCTCCAACAGCACCTACATACATGACTCACATAAAACACAAGCATAGACACAGAGCTGCTTTCAACAGCAGCTATGTACAGGACTCACATAAAACATAAACATAGACAAGTTCCCTCCTCCTCTTTGGCTGATTGGGATGGAACTTCACTAGTGAAGGTGCACATGCATGATACTCTTTATGTTCACATGCATGTCTGTGGTTCCCTGAGTACCAGCAAGTCCCCTTGTTCAGTCTGATACCTCTGCATGGATCATGGGCCATCTTACCTTCACCATGGGTCACCTACTCACCAGCTAGTCCAGCCTGAAGTCTGTTGGTGAATGACACACACACATGTCCATACACTCACAGTTTGGGGAGGATATAGATACTTCCTCCCCACAGCTGGCAGCAGGCACATGGGCTGTGACATGTGGTCCTGCTCCAGCCACCGGCACTGAGCCCCTCATATGCCTCATTTTCCCAATGTGTTTTTTGGGATGCACACTAGTCCTGTCTCAGTGTCTGTGGCGAAGACCCTCACACACTCCAGTAGCTGACACCAAGACCCCACCCTCTTCATTAGCTGATGCTACAGTTGCTGACTGCAGTTGCTGGCACTAGTCCTTCCAGCACTCACACACATGGAATAGAGAATGAGATTACACAGAGAGTTAAAAGATTTAGTAAAATAGGATAGACTACAGTCATCAGATGCAGTGCTTAGTCAGACAGGCATACTGACCTGTCCCGGTCCCGTTTCACACTCAGTGGGCCCTTTTAAAAAACCCTTTCTGTCTGTTCCTCATTTGTTCCTCCCCAGTTACCTTCCCCTGCACATTCCTTTATCAGTTTGCATAGTCCCACTGAACATCACCTTCCAACATCCAATATCCTGGGCCCTCAAGTTTGCAACCTTGATAGCCCATCAGTGTGACTGATGAGGTTTTGTTCTTGTCTTTGTCTTGGTTATGCTTGTCTGTCAGGTCTATGTGTCTGTGTGTTTTCTTTGTTGCTTCCGCCCTTTAATTATTATCCACCTTTGCATTGAAAAGTTCCTCGATCAGATAATTTTAGCAAAGCAGACACTCTCACCTTCTGCATCCTTTACAGATCCTGCATACCCTTACAGATCCTCCTGGGGGAACCATCAGAGCTGAAAGAGAATGACTCTGTAGTGCAAAACCTGAAATAACTTTGATTTAGACAGAACAGGCTGAAGTACTTGATCTGGTATTTTATGATTATAGGTATGTTCCTCAATTAGTAGTGCAGTAACAATAAGAGAAAACATACTGCAATTATCCAAGGTAATGCAGAGATTTGCTTTGGTTTTTTTCTTAATACAATGCAGTCAGTGAATCGACCTATCTTTACAGCAATTTAGAAACAGCTAGTACTACCACCAAAGTTTCTGTAACCTACAAAGGCACAAAATTCAAGACATGGGGATTGTAATACCTTCCTTTTTCCCCTAAGGCAAACTCTGTCAAAGTTGTTGATCTAAGATATGGGGCAGTTAACAAATTTGTATCTGAAGACTGCAGAGTAAAATGGGGTTCAGAGGAATCAATATTTCTTCTAGATAACAGGAGCCAAGGCCAAGTCATACATTAAACCAAACAATTTAAGTATAAATATCAATGTGCTGTCTGACAGGATGCCAATATATGTGCTTTAAAAGCAAAGGTATACAGCTTGGTGATATAATTGGGAATAAAGTACCCATAAACTAAAGGTACTTCTTAAAAGCACTGAAAATGTCTGAAAGCAGCAATTGACAAAATCATTTGGGAGAAATAGTAGTACAGGCAGAACTCACTCAGCTACTGCTGAAGACCACACTTTGCAGGATGCTTTCAGAATCTCACAGGATTGGATGCAAAAGGCTTATTATCTCCAAGACAGAAATAGATCAATACTAGCAACATTTGCAAGATTGAAACAGGTCACACTTAGGAAAGGAGATGGTATCATTTTAATGAGGAGAGAAAAGATCACAACCAGGATCCTTAAGAAGGACGCAGTGAAGACATTTGCAGCACAACAGATATAATGCTTTTCTCCTAACGAATGCTGTCAGTGGAAGACGGAGGTTTGGTTTTCCCTGGAACTAAAAGATTATGGGGTTTTTTAGACATTCAGGTTTTATCTAAGAGAGAAACGAGAAATATCCAGTGAATTTTAGCAGTTTTGGAGTTTTTTTTCGTAGTATAACTATATTATATGAAAACCATATAGATACAGCTACCAGGGCAGAAGGAGCACAAAACTCAACTACAACTGGTTGTCCATCCACAGGATGACATGACTTTGTAGGTCTGGTTCACTTTTATCATGCATCTTTTCTTACTGAGGAATCAAGGGAAAAAGTAAGCCCTAGTACTGAGTAAATCAAGACAGAACAGCCTTCTGCCAGAGTGAGGCAAAGAAGACAGATGACTCATTTGAGACAAATATATCCACCACTGCTCATTCACAATGTATCCTGCAGTGATGCTGGAATTGCTTCCAAGATATAAAGAAAATTCTATGAATCAACAAGTAAACCAAAGCAAAAGGTTTTTTTTTCTAAAGTTCAAAGACCTTTTAAAAAAAGAAAGCCTGTTTCATTCCATTGACAAGGCTTAATGTTTAATTACCTTGATGATGTAAATACAATTGTTTCTGGTTTACCTTAGTAGTGAGGGAGAGTCTGGCCCAGTATTGGTGATGAGAGGGATCAAACCGATAAGGTAATGCTAACAGATTTAGTTGCAAAGGGATTTATCCAATTAGCACTCAAATCCACTGGGATGATTACATGAGAGATTTTGATAAGGACTTGTTTTTCAATGAATTTCACTGACCTGTCAGATTACAGGTAAACTCATTAATCATAAAGTTGAAATCTAAGCAGGGTCAAAAGGGTTAAACTGACCTTTCAGACACATGTTGTATTTTAGAACTCTCTTGTTTACCATTAAGGCAAGTCTAGTTCAAAAATGAATGTACAAATACTAACTGAGAGTTATAGATACATGCTGAATTTCTGAGGATAAATAATACCTGATAAATAATACCAAGAACTCTTAGCACCTCCCCACCTCCTCCCTGCAGTTTGCAAAGTGTAGTGAAAAAATCATTACAATCTCTTTGGATTAGAACTGAAGATGCTGAAAGTACATTTTTCTCTTAAGAATTTCTGCTACCACAGGATGAGAATGAGCTGTGTTGCTGCTAAAAGCAATCAGTTCTGGCACATCTGAGCTGAGGAGCACAGACAGAGCCAGCTGGACACTCATCTGCCTCTGCATAGAACCACCCTCTCCAGAGGAGTCTTGAGGCCATGACCCACTGTCCTTTGCATAATGCCTCCATTGCCCCGGCATTCTAGATCTGGCCCCTTTTTCCATCTTCAAAGTATGTCAAGAGGAAGAATTAATACTACTGCTTATAACTGTTTCATTTTTAGGGATAGACTAGTGACTAAAACCAGGACTTGGAAACATAATATTTTAGTACATTTCCTCACTGTGCGAAAATTGCTGTGCATCTTTGGACTTATCTCTTTGACTCTAAGATAGAAATAAAGACATTTAACTTTCTTCGGGAAAGATCTGTCAATTGTTAATTGCTGTACAGCAGGAAAGACTGCAATAGTTATAGCTGAAACAGCATAACTCTTTCTGCTTTAAATTAATTTAACAGTTATAGCACATTCTGAGTTTCATCATTAAAGATCTTGTCTCTAACAGAAATGATTTATTTGCTTTTGAAGATTAATTTAATATAAGCTTAAAAATGGACCATTCTGGAAAAATAATCTGTTTGATTGATTTTAAGCACATAGTATACGCAAGAAATATCTTGCAGAAAGGTAATGAAAAATACTTTTCCATATTTTTTTGGTACAAGTGGAGAGAAAAAGAAGTAATTGATATGTAGAAAAAAAAATATTTAAAACAGCCAGCAAAACAAACAAAGCTTACTTGTTTATCATTTTTACATAGAAAGATAGCATATCTCAAAAATGTACAGAATGGTCTGTTTAATTATCTAGAATACATGTCCTTGTTCTAGTTGTTAAATTTGTGGTGAAGATTTCTCTCCACTGGAGATTTGCACAAAGTCAATGTACTACACAGCAAAAGAAAGGGACTTGCATGTATGTGACATCTCAAGCATATTCCCATGAAGGAAATTGGCCCAAGATAACTTTTTAAAAATTCTTTTTCCACAGGTATAACAAATGCATAATGAACAGCATGGTTACTTGAGACTAAAAATATATGAAGAAATCACAGGGAAGGCTATGATATACAGTGTGTGGTCTCTCTCAGTTTTGTAGTGCAAAATATAACATTAATTCCCTACTCCACAAAGGCTTTGGGAGGGTTACCATCACATTTTGTTAGAAACTTCAAAGAATGAATCCCTCCTAAGGATCCTTCCTCTTAAAGAGCTGCAGAAGCTAGAAAAGCTTCAGATCCTGGAGAGTACAGCTCCTTCTTTTTATGTTTGGTGTTTCTTTTTTCTGTCTTAAAAAAACCCATGCAAAATCCTATGCAACATATATGGTAAGATATATGTTAACTTCAGGTTAAGCTCTCAAACTTCATGTAATGCCAGAGATAACACTTTCTTGACTATTCTTACCTATACTGTTAGGAAGAAAAATGATCTTATGTTTAGGAAACATTTTTATGCCCGTGGGGCAGAACTGAATTTCAAAATTCCTTTATGGCCAGGAGTAAATCATAAGTCATGTCACTTAACTTTAACTTGTCTAAAAGTTAGACATCCCATCCAAACAAGAGGGAGGATCTTGGTTCTGCCCACAGTTCAAAAGATGGATAGCTAAATGTAGAGGATGATTCATACCTTCTTAAAATAGTAACTTTTCACTGACTTGATGAATGTGAAACTCAGTTCTAAAACTACAAATTAAATTTAGAATAGGTATACTTCAGCAAGCTTGTTTTGAGCTATAATCTCCCCCTCTCTCATTTACTTTACAAAATCAAGTATGAAACATTGCCTATCCTGTGGGGAAAGGATGGTGGGACCAAGAAGACCCTGAGGTTTAAAAGATGTTCAGATAATTATTCCTAAGACTATTGTGTGATATTAGCTGTGTCCTACCTAGATCAAATTATTTCTCAGATAACATATATTAACAGGTTTTCTGTGTGTGGGCATGAATGGATATTTCTGAACACTGTGATTTCTTTAGGTGTAAAGTATTACAGCCATTCAAAACTAATTCATATCCTGCAAGGCCATTAGTCCTTTTACATCTCCAATGAGCCATCTCAGTTCCTCAAGTTTCTTCATGCTTCATGCCACAGATCCATAATGCCATGGATCCTACACTGCACCTTCTTCTGGAGGGCAAAGTTTCTTTCTCTGATCCTCTTTCTTTTCTCCAGCAAGTGTAATCACTCAGGTGTATCTCAGAAGAATCCATGGCAAAAGGAAGGACAGACACTCCACTACTGCTAATAAATCCCAGAGGTTATAAAAGTCTCAAAGTGTTGCAGCAACCTGAGACTAAAGTTTTGTAGAATAGCGATGTAGTAGTTCTAGTAGCTGTGTTCCTACAGCTTGAAATTTGCCTATCGTATTCCATTGCTTATGAGGAATCAGGAGAGTTCTAAAGACACAGAATATGACTGCTTCAGGTGGCCTGGAGGTGTTTTTGTGGATTTTGTTTAAAAGGTATTTTTAGATCCAACCATGTTCATTCAAGGATAACGAAATTTCCAATTTGAAGCTGCTAGTTCTTTGACAGTTAAAAAGCCTTAAAGAAAAACAAATCCTCTAGAAAGGAAAACGATATTGATAACAATTCCACACTTATTGAACTCAGTTTATTATCACTCTTACATTGAATTACAGCTTTTGGAGTTTATGAGTTTCTAACATCCAGTTTCTTTCTAACCATTGCATTCACTATTGAAAAAGTGTGGCAACTTTTGATGGGAACATTTGTAAGGTAATACATGAACATTTCTTTCAGAGCATTACCAGTGACGTATTCAAATACAAAAGGCAACAAGCTGAGTGATTAATATTATAGGAAAACTGTCAGTAATAATGTGCAAAATCCAGTCAATACCTAGGCTTATTCCTGCGTTATTTTTCCTCAGTATCAAGCATTTGGCTGCACCACTTAAATGTTCTTTCTTACACTATGTCAACAATTCAAAGAAAGCATGGAGCATTTTCCTTCCTATTTTCCCTGTGGTTTTAGAGTACCCCAAAAAAGTGCTGTTGACATTTTTACTGTCAATTTCTGCATGGTTATTAAGTTTAATAGCTGATGTATTGATGAGGTTTTTCTCATTGGGCATAAGAGAGAGAGCCAGAGAGAGCCTGAGTGCAGGAGTGTGAGAGTCTATGCTGTACAAACACACTATTAATTTCTTGTCTGTATCACCCACAGTATGCCTTGCGATAGTGCTCCAGCTGTAATGAGAAAAATAGATGTTCTCAAATTTTGTTCCTTTTAGCTTCTGCCCTTTGAAAGGTCACAGTATGGAGAGACTGAAAGAGTTGCTCAGCACAAAATATACTTTATTTTGGAGCAGCTTTAAATTTCTGGAAATTCAGTCACTTTGTAGCCAGTTTCTAGCACAAAAGCTGCAAAAATTCTTTACTTTGTTCTTTTGTCATCTACCCACTGAGCAGAATGTGCCTTTGAGTTGTAATCATATCTATCCTGATTATGAAAGCTGTGAAGTTTTGCAGCTTCTTCAGTTACCATCATACAGCAGAGTTACTAATCAGCATCTCAACACTCCCCATCAACATGTGTCCCCTTCACTCAGGACACTTCACAGGAATAAGTTTTCAATGAACAATCATGTGAAAGCCCTAAATGCTCTACACTGCACACTTTCTGTTAGCTGAGGGTCAGTCTCACAGAAGATAAAAATTATTGATGACACCATTCTGCATTAACTGAGCTCATATACTTCGATACCATTTTCCATTAATTATTAATATTGGGCTTTTAACGCTATTCAACACAATGGCAATGACACAGACATGGTGCTGCAGCTAGTGTAAGTCATAAAGCTACATTCATTTCAATGTCCACTTTGCACCAGCTAAGGATTTGGTCCTTTGGGGTTTAGCATATAGTGATGACGAGAAGAATAATCTAAAGAATAGTACTGAACATAAGATTAGATGTGTTTGAAGCCATTTGCTTTCAGCACTGCTAAGGCACCCCTGGAATACTGTATAGAGTGACAGCCCTTCAAAGTTAAAATGCAATGATAAAATAGACAAGCAGAAAGAGAAGGAATAAACACTGTTGGAGATGAAAGCTGTGAAAAGATTAGAGTTATCTAACAAGTTCCTATTTAAAGAGGAAATACTCAGAACCTGAAATTTATCCTTTTGGGAAAACAGTTTAAAAGCAATGGAGGTATCTTTAAGAACAACCAAACATGTGGGTGAGAGGTGTAGGGCTGAACTAGAGAGGCAAAACTAAACTGGAGAAGAGGTTGCTGAAAGAAAAGCAGTAAGACAACATGACGATTGCTGTTGAAGTTGCATCAGTAATGAAGTTCATGAAAAATTCAAGCAAGTATTTTGAAACTGAAATATCTCACTGTGCAAATATAGATGTTATTAGGAGAGCAAATGAAAAATATAAAGCAACTTTTTATATTCTTTCTAAGTCTCAGTGTCTTGAAGTATATAGTACTATTAAAATCTTGAATTTTACTGGTCAGATCTTTGACTTCAAAAATGCAAATAAAAACCTATCTAATGCAATACTTCTTACATTTTACCCCTAGCAAAGCCTTCTTTACTTCTGCATTATTTTTTGTGGGAAAGCGTTCTCTTTTTTTTTCTTCCCCATACTAAATGAAACTGGAAATTACAGTTGATATGAAATAGGAACATTTCTTGGAAAACTATTGGTGTTTTTGATAGAATCTTTCATCAGGTTTCTGAAGTCAAAAATGAGCGTTCTGGTCAAGAACAAAATCTACTAAAAATAGCCATTTGATGAGTGCTTTACAGAAAATGCAGGTTTAGATCTCTGTTCAGTATCAGAGAAAGCTGCAAGTCAGCAAGACAAGTGATTCCCTAGCTATGAAGTTATTAGCAACTCTGAGATAGACTTGATACCCCTTGCCATGAAAAATTTAAAAAGGTCCAGAAGTCTTTTGCTCCAGTGTAGAATGAAAACAAATGCTGAAACCTCATTTTTTTCGATGAACTGCACCTGTTTTTCTTGAGTGCTGCTACAAACATAAAGTCAGTAAGATGTGAAAAAGGAAGAGTAACAGCTAAGACACCATGACCAGTGGTAGATATGGAGAGAAAAACAGACAAAGGAACTGGTTCAGGCCTGGCTTCCAGCTGAATTCCACAATATCTTTGTTTAGGCATAGTTTTTTTAGCTGAATTTAGCATTTGTGAACAGCTGCACGTCAATAGCACAGGACAACAAAATTCATTCCTTGGACCAAATACAAAGCCAATTAAAACCAATGGAAAATTTCCATGTGTTCTGATGAGCTCTTTTATCCTTGAACTAGATGAAGTTTTGCCCCAAATGGTGTAGGAGTATCAGGCTCCAAGTCCTGAGACTTAATTCAAAGACTTCAATTGTTTCTGAGGAGATAATCTAAATCCACTGAGGGGCTTTGGTTTGTTCTTTTTTGTGTGTATGGCTTTTTTTCATCTTTGGTTGTATATCTTAGTGTTAATAGCATTAATAATACTTACAAAGTGACTGTGCTCAAACCCACACATGATTTGCTTTAGGACTTGCTAATACATGCTTAGGCTGAAGTAAGGAAACCCAGATGTTTCCATATCTGAAACAGTTTATATGTATGGGTCATTCATCCACACATACAGGTAAGGAATGTCAGCATATGCATGTTCACAAGGAAATGAGTACTACAAAGCCTGAGCTTGCCATTCCTTAGAAGCTTTTGCTCTGAATGTTTTTCAAATCCTACTATTCTATGGGAGAAAGCAAGTTCCTCTCATCTCTGTTTGCTAGTTATGGATGCATGCATCAAAAGTATAGAAAAAGCAGTCTCCCTGCCTCACTCCACATAGTGCTATTGTCACAGGTAGTAACAGACTTGACTAATATCCCACAGAACTGCCTCCCCAGGTGCACAAACCCCTGCTGCCTCAGCAGCCTCAAATTCTGAATAAGCAACCAATTTGCTAAAGCTCATAAACGGAAAACTGTGGGACTGTTTCCTCAGAGACAGTATTAAGATTTTCAGTGTAATAGCAGGCAGAATTTGAATAGCTATACAGGTGTCTTTTTTTTTTTTCTTCTGTCTTTATATTTATTTAATATTGTGTGTTTAGTTTAATCATGCAAAACATTTTTATTCAGGATTTCGATAGGGTAATGTGGGTGGGTCTGATCCTTATATATGCTGAACACGTGTTATTTGGATCTGACTTCACACACTGTGTTTCACCTAAGCTGCTGTGCAAAAGGAGTCTAGTGAGGATAAAGCCATAATATTTTACCTTTAAGCGCATTATTTAGTGCTTATTTTTCTGACTTTAAATCCTACAGAGTAATCCAGGTAACATAAGATGAACTTTAGTCTCACAGTGTGCTGATTTGTAAACAATATTAGACCAGAGCTATGCTAATTCTCTCTTTAAAAAAAATCATAGATACTATGATATATAGGCTTTTATATAGGCACACCCAGACACACCCAGATATTGGCACTAATTAAGTAAGCCCTGGGAGAGAACACGCCTACCAACTCCCAGGATGGTTTTCTGGTTTATTGGGGGTTTGATTTGTATCATTTCCACACAAGTGTAGACTGTTTCATAGGAAAAAAAAAAAACTGTGTGAGAATGCATACTGCAGTTTAATGCCTGTCCCTGTATGCTCTGTGTAAATTAAAGAGCAGCATGAAAGCTGTTTTTTTTAAAAAATGTCAACATACATTTTTAAAATGCTGATATGATGGAACACAAAGCGACAGAGGTAGGGAAGGTGAAGAGTGAGGGTTACAAATACTTACTTCAAAACACAGATGGGAGTTCAAATATGTGGTGTTCTAAGATGTCCTTTTCAAGCACATCATTTTTCTCTTTATGGAAAACCAAGTAGACAGAGGCTTAATGTCTCTTATCCTTTTATAAATGCAAAGTGACAACAAGAAAAATCTGTCCATCACTGGCAGAATAAGTCTTACTGTACTTGTTGACATCTATATTGGCTTTTCTAAGGCGAATAAGGCCATTCAACCATGAAATACCCTCTGAGAGTAAGGATATTGGTAGCAGTGATGGTGGACTGGGATTTGTTTGTCTCCCAGGTTGTGTGGATCCAGACAGTGGTAACTGAGAGAGCAGCAGGGCACTCCCAGCACGTGTTCCTGTTCTCCATCCATGGCAGGCGGAGATAGCGAAAGCTTGTGTGGTAAAGCACTACAGCTGTATTTTCACAGCACTTTTCACATACCCCCTTTAGGTTTCCATCCCATATCGCCTGCCACTCACCACAACACTTTTCAGCATTGTATCATTATATTCTGTCTTACTGCTTAACTTGACTGTTTCCCTTTCCCTGTTGGACTGTTTCCAGCTTTGCTTTCTTCCTTTCCCAGGTCTATCCTCTTTGTTCCCACCCTGTGCACACACATTTCCACTTCCATAAACAAGTCTGAAATCCTCTTCATACTTCTTGGACATCTGTCACAATTGTGATGCTCTCTTCCCATCTTGTGTATCATCCACACACTTCTTATTACCTCCTCCCCCCCATCACCACTCAGAAACTCATCCCCATGTCTCTGTCCTTCCTCTCCTTCTTCATTCTTGATGTCTTTAAAAATGGCCATCACATGCCCAATACAACCACATTCTATCTTGCTCTTTCCTGTCTTGTGGCCTCCAAATATTTTGGTACCTTTGCTTACCTCTTCAGCTGATGTTGTTTACTGAGCCTGCTCTTTTTCTTGTACTCTACATCTGGATCATAATTTTGGGTGTAGGTTTTAGGGTATTTGTCTCCCGTTTCTGCTGTTTTTTCCACTTTTAATTTCTGTCCACACATTCCTTCTCTGCTGAACAGCAGTGTGCACAGTTGTTTTCTCTCCTATTTTCTATTACAGTCCTCTATCTCCCATACAGCTCCTAGCTCTTCCTCTACTTTCACATTCATCTCCCATGAACTTGATTTCCCTGCATGCTTAGCCAGAAACCACAACCTTTTCTTTCCCTTTGTCTGTAGCCCTGATTCAATTTTCTTATTCCTCCAAATCGTTTGGTTTTTTGGTTTTGGTTTTTTTTTTCACTAGCTTAGCACATTTTCATCTTCAAGGCTTTTGCTAGGAAGTTCAGCATCTTTTATCTGCAGTCAGAACACTGATGAAGGAAGACAGAACTGATACTATTTAGGCAGGATCAACTGCTCCATTCAGGGGAAAAAAAAAAAGACTATCTCAAAGGTTATTTTCATGACATTGAATGCTTAATTCTGTAAAGCTTTGGCTCTCAGCAAAAGAACATGATAAAGCATCTGGCTCTCCCTTGTATACTCCACATATAAAGAACTGGAAATCTGGCTGTGTATTGTATAATACCTCTTGTTCAAAGAGATAAAAAGGTATTTGGACACAGTGATATTGATCCTTTGTGCCATTTAGGTCTCTTTATTACGTTATATTTTTGTATGATCATGGATTTTTTAACCTCAAATCTCATGAATTTATGTTACTTGATATTAAGGCTCAATGTTATTAATTTTGTGAGGGTTTTATTTGCAAAAATCATCTTCAAACTTCCATCTGTTCTTCTGAATGACGGCTACTGTAGGAGACAACATGCCAAGAAAACCCATCGATCCAGTTATCAGTATCTAACACTTTTCCTTATCAGAAAAAACAAGTCCCTGTATCACTGATTAACATCTTCCCTGCTCTCAGTACCCAGTCAAATTTCTTTGAGAGGACCCTGAAAGAGCCAAGGCCCTAAAGTGGATTTACCTGCAGGTTTTCATCAAAGTGAACACACTAAAACTAACAAAATCATGTTCTCAGTATCTAAACTTACATTTTACTAGAACACAAACACCAAAAAATAACGTAAGCTTTTAAAGACAGAGCAATCAATTCTGCTGAGGAGACAGATTAAAATAAAAGAAAACAAATCTCTCTTCCTAATGACTCTAACTGTGCCGGGCACACTTTTTCCTCTGGTGCTGTTTTCCAGTGCCTGTTCAGCTTGTACCAAAGTGATCACACCCTAGGGAGGTGCAGTTTTTCCTTCTTCCTGAGGACTCCAGATTGCAGCAGGCACAGTAAAGCAAATAGGCAACCTTTCTGTCTGGTGTTCATCCACAAACTATTTAATACCGCGTGATATACAATAATATAGTCAGTACATGGAAAACAAACATATTCAACAGTTCTTCCATCCACTATGCAGAGCTGTGCTGGTTCAGTGCATCTATAGGTCTGTGAATTATTGGGACTTGTTATCTGCAGATCATTCTATAATGTACATTTGTGCAACAGCTGTGAGGCATTCTTGCAGCTATGCTTTTCCTTCCAAAAGAGATGCAAAGGGAGTCTGTGGTTGTCACAGATCTGACTGTGCAGGGCTGAGCTCCATTTCTCCTGCTGGTTTATTCCACCACCAACCAAAACTCCAGATGGAGGGGAGGCTTCACACCTCAAAAGCACAGTTTTGTTTTCTTGATCAAATATGCCAGGTATCATGTTCATTTAAAATGGAAGGACATGTTTCAAAACTAAGTAACTGTGAAAGTATCTTTCCTCTACTCTCTGCACCTAACCCCAACAAAGCAAAAAGGACAGGAAAGGGCATGCCTCTGATAGGGTGTTCTGGAAGGAAAAAACCCCTCCCTAGCATGCATTAGCTTGTTTATGAGTCTGTCATTATGAGTCATTAGCTGTCTGCCACATGCTCTAGCTGCCATTCTGTTGTGTATGAAGCTTGCTTCTGAGGGATAAACAAAAACAGAGCTGAAAATCAAACAGAGAATACTTTTCTCATGGACAGAGTGTTCATGGACACTGTCAATAGAACCTTGCAAATTATTTTTCTGAAATACGGAGGCAGATGCATTAAATAAACAGAGTAGTTAATGAAAAACCCAGCTATAATAGCACATCTGTAAAGTCAAGTCTGTGGTCATTGGATTTAGAATTTTAATATTGTTATTACAGTAACCATTTCTTTTAATTCTTTGTGTTTCATAGGAAGAAAAAAAAAAAAAAACCAAAAACCACCAGACCAAAAAAATACCGAGCCCAATCCAAAATCCACAAAACCAAAAAAAAAATATGTCTTCCCTGAGGTAATAAGAAAATTACAGTGTCCCGTATCAGGATTAGGGGAATGAAAATATAAATACAGGAAAGAAAAATGTTTGTTTCAAATTTATATTTGAAAAGGAAAGGGAAAATTAAGCTAAAAGGAATAGACTTTTTTCCAGTGCACTAGAGATGTTGGTTTTTTTGTTTGTTTGTTGTTTGTTTTGTGGGTTTGGGTTTGTTTGGGGTTTTTTTTGGGGGGAAGAGGTTGATGGTTGTACTAGATGATCTCAGAGGTCTTTTCCAACCTTAACAATTCTATGATTCTATGATTCTATGCAGAGAAGGTGGCCCACCTACTAGCAGTGACGAATTCAGTTGCAAAAAGAAAATGAGTAACAGGTGAGGATTCTGCAGAGAGAAACTGTTGCTTGTATAGTATTCATACACAGATATTACTACATTACCAGTTTAGCCATAGAAACTGTACAGGATTAAATGAAAATGCAGAAACAAAAAACAGTCTGCTTTTCTCCAATGAAAGAGGTGTTTGTAAAAAACAGTATTTCACAACCTCTGTTAGTGTAGTATAAGGTGCTAACAAACAAATTCAAAAAAACCCTCTGAAATAAAATAAAATCAAGTACTGAAAAACAAACTTAACCAAAGACGTATATCCAAGAATCACACTGTGTACAGATTCCATAGGAAATTAGAAAGATGAATCAATGAATAAAATAAGTATTCCCTTCATATTTGCTATTTACTGTTAAGACTCATACTTTATTTTATTATCTCAAGAGATATACTCTTTTTTATTATCTCCAGAGATATACTTTTTTTCTGCAACTACCTCAAGTGCAGGTATAACCATACTCTTATTATAATGTCTCCCTTTCCCTGTTACTGTGGTTTCTTCTCCAGATTACCACATCTGTCATGATACTCTGTGGAATATAAGAGACCTTACAGTGGCCTGCTGGGAACTCATCACTTCTCAGTGTTGTGATGATGGAGCTGGGGTCAGGAGTCCCATACCATAGGGATAAAGGACCCCTGGGAAATCTATGACTGAGGAGGTGGGGAAGAAGTTGTAACTTCTCCATGTAATTCTGCTTTATGTAGTTAAAAAAAGAAAAAAAAGAAAAAAAATAGTTTGCTTATAGCTTTGCCAAAGTATAATTTTGTCTTCAATTTTCCTCTGAAAATTATCTCCATCTGAAAGTTTCAGCTTAAACAACTATTCCAAGAATAAGGCTTAGCAAAATATGTTGATTTATTCTTACTGCAATATGGTGGTGATTTTTTCTTTGGTCTTCCAGTGTTGTTATTATTTGGAGAAAAGTGA
Organism: Scopus umbretta; assembly: GCA_013400535.1. NCBI lineage: Eukaryota > Metazoa > Chordata > Aves > Pelecaniformes > Scopidae > Scopus > Scopus umbretta. The sequence continues at coordinate 32,259 of VZTL01081243.1, forward strand.
CACTGATTTGTTTTGCTCAAATAACAAAAAAGGAAACTCTATTATTAAAAGGAAATCAGAAAAGAGGGGACAAGACCATACCTGAAGGGCAGAGAGACAATGACAAAATTGCAGTTGGAAAAGACATGTGAGAAGACTAGAGGTGTACTATGAAAATACTAGGAGATGGGGCAAATGGCTATGTAGAAAAGGGACTGGGTAAGGAAGTAGAAACTGGGGCTTTGAGGCCCAAGGACCTTATACACAATGAGGTAAATAGAGAATCTGAACATCAGTTAGAGCAGTGACTGACAATAATCAGGTAGGAGTGATGAGAACTGAAAAAGATTTGAGAATGGACCAGAATACAGTAGAACAGGGAAAATACGGAGATGCAAAGACAGCACTGAAGACAAACCTGATTGTAGGGGTAGAATGAGTCTGACAGCAAATAAACTAGAATAGACAGCCAGGAGAAAAAGAAATAGCAAAATGAAGACACCAATAATCCAGAAGTAAAAGAACTGGGAAGAAAAATGGAAATAAATGTGAGAGACTGGTATATAATAACTGGAAAAGAAGCTAGGGAAACACCCAAGGAGTCATGATATAGGAAAGAACTGGTGGTATGTAGACAAGTAAAAGGCATGCACAACAAAAGTATCAAGCTTGAAGAGAACAGACAGAAGGCTCCTTGTCCACAAAATCACATTCATTCAAGAGTCTGGAACAAAACCAATGATTTCTGCCTTTCTTTACTTCCTCCACCAGTAACGACCCGTAGAGCCAAAAGAAGGCCTGACTGGTGTAGTAGGTGACATCTTCCTGCTGCTGTTTCTACTCATTTAATTGAGGTAACAGGGATCTGGCAAAAGATCTTCTGCTAACCCCATGTGGATATTTTGCTGCCACTCAAATATTACAGACTCTTGTTTCACATTGTATTTTTTTCACTTATTAACTGTAAGCAGCCAAACTAAGTTAAAAATACCTGTGAGGATACAGCGTGTACAAAATATCAGAATTAATGTTATAAATACAATCTTAATCCACCTCCCTTTCATCTCTTCCTTCTTGTACTCTGTATGAATGTACTATGCAGTGAGTTCATGACTTAATTGTTCCACTATGTCCAGCAATCTCCCAGTTTATTCTGGGCCTGAATGAGGATCACAAAGGCATATGAGTAAATGAAAGAAATAGCAAATTGCAGGAGCAAAAGGGATGGTTTTGTGGTTAATGCACTCATATGCCATCCTAAGAAAACAGCCTGCATTCATCTCAGCAAAAACTATTAAATCACTTTAAAATTTTCTTTTTTTTAATTCCTTCTCCCCACCCACTGCCCACCCCCGAGGTGACTGTTGGCTATGTGTCGTATAATGTTCTCTTTTGCCATAGCACAGTGGGTCAAGATAGTACATGGTAGCATTAGATGTTCCGTTCACATGTCAATACATAAATGATGAATATGAGCATCTTAATCTGAAATGGAATCTCACTCTTCATGTCTTAGCTGCACTTAACTGTTCGTAATTTCCTCTTTGCTTTATGCATTTAAAATGATAAGTAAAATTCTTTTTCTCTGTAACTGTGAAAGTCTTGTTAATTTTAGTTCTTTGAACTTTCTGTTTAAGAGCCCATATCTGCAGTCAATAGGAGATACCTTAGCACAGGGACACTGTCTTTCCTGACTGCCTGGGAACAGCACCCACCAAGTATATCCACACCTTGAAGTAAACATGTCAAGCATCTTCCAGTCAAAGGAAGTCAAAGATGGTTAAGAAAGCAGAAGAGTAGGGTCTTATATGACAAATCACAATCAAGATAGCAATAATTTTCAAGAGCACACACCTTACAAAATGTTTCCTCAGACATTTGTGAACTGTCCTCACACAGAGTAAAAATTCAAGTACAAATTTGTTTGGAAACTTAAGAAGTCAAATAGCTTTCTTTTTACATCCAGTTGTGCCAAATATTAGGTTCTGTGAACCAAGAGAATAAATGAAAAAATCATTAGCTTCTGAAAATACCTTAAAATAACATGATAAATAAGGAAATGCAGATTTGTAAGAAACAAAAAAGTCAGTTATTTATTTTGAATCAAAGTATCCCTACAAACAGCGTGACTGAAACTAATCATAAAGTAAATGATAACTTTTTGGCTATGAGGTAAAATGCAGGAGATAAAGTAATTTGAAGTACTATTGAAAGTATATGCTAAGGCACCAAGATGCACAAAAACGACAGCACAAAGCAGAGGCTGAAAAAGCCATGCTAATCAATATAGTGTGTGGAAGGATCAAGGAGGATAAAGTCAGAACAAAATCTGTGCTGGAAAAGGTCTTACTCAAACACATATAGCTGCAAAAATAGAATGGACTACAAAGAATTATTGGCAACCCCAAATCAATTTGTTGAATTTATCCCATTTATTTTAAGGCTGACTCAGTATGGAAACCATTTTAATCCCAGTTCTCCATTCATGACCATGAAATGCCATACAAGCAAGATCTATAATATTGCTTTATGTTAGCCAACAGTTTTCTTGAAACTGCTAAAATTCCAAAAAGGTCATCAAGGTTCCGGTGACCTAATGTAAACTACCAATCTTGCTCTTTACCAAATTGTTTGTATTGATTTATGTTGTGGTTTAACCCAGCAGCCAGCTAAACATCACACAGCTGCTTGCTCACTCTCCCCTTCCCCAGCGGGATGGGGGGGAGGACTGAAAAAAAAAAAAAAAAAGTAAAATTCAGGGGTTGAGATAAGGACAGTTTAATAGGACAGGAAAGGAAGGGAAAATAATAACAATAATAAAGATAATTATAATAACAATATACAAAACAAGTGATGCACAATGCAATTGCTCACCACACGCTGACTGATGCCCAGCCTGTCCCCGAGCAGCGGTCGCTGCCCCCCCAGCCAACTCCCCTCAGTTTCTGTACTGATCATGACGCCATATGGAATAGCCCTTTGGGCAGTTGGGGTCAGCTGTCCTGGCTGTGCCCCCTCCCAGCTTTTGTGTATCTGGCAGAGCATGGGAAGCTGAAAAGTCTTTGACTGGTATCAATACTACTTAGCAACAACTAAACCATTCGTGTGTTATCAACATTGTTCTCATCCTAAATCCAAAACACAGCACTATAGCAGCTACTGGGAAGAAAATTAACTCTACCCCAGCTGAAATTAGGACAATTTATGAGAATGGGATAGGCATTTTCTACAGTTCCTAGTCATTCTTGCCCTTTCCAAATGTAACTGAACTGGTAGAAGTATGATTTACCTAAGCCAGGACAAGTAAAAGTAGGAGTTATATAAACAGACTAGTCTCCTGAAATTTCAAGATTCTTGACTTCCTCTCAGAGTCCCTCAGGCACTAGGTGTAAAGAATTCTCCTTTTTCTTGCTCAAGGAATCATCTGCATTGACACAAAAAACCAACTGCTAGCTTGTACTGAGTATCTTCTGTTCAGCTGGTTATTATAAAAATATTGAAAATGCTCTCCCTGGTTTAAGGCTACACTCTTCCCTTTTTTCTCTACTGGTCTGTGAGCTTATTTTAGCTGGCTTCAGAACTGGAACCTGAAAATCTACATTAAATCCCATGAGTTGACGTGGGCTTCCACAGTCATCCAGCCACAGAGCACTCATGGTCCGAGTCAGTATCTCCTCAAAAGACTGTACAACGTCATTTCTCTGTACCAGACTGTTAAGCTCTTGTTCAGGAACCTAGTCTCCATATTCCATTTTACTACGCCAACATATAACATTGTCTGTTATATCAAATGAGGCCAAAAGATAGACAAAGGCGAGACACAAATTATATTATCCTCAGTAAATGAAAGTATTCCACTGACAAAACCGTATTCTTACATTGCTTGGGAAATTACCTGCACGAGTCCATCCATATGAATTCAGCCCTGGTCTGTGTGCTGAAGTGCATACAGAAAACAGGATAAACTAAGAAAAAGCATCAATATTGCTGTTCCTAAGACATTGCAGCCTGCACCACTCTCAGCCTGCTGAGCTGATCATCCTGAATGTAAACTTCAGTGCTATGTATAGAAAATACAACTTCTGCATTTTATTGAGCAGAGGTAGACTGTAAATAGTCTTTGGATTAGTGTACAATAATGACTGGGGGAAGCCTACTCAAGCATCCAGTTCAAGGAGGCAGCTTTTCTTGATTAATAATGACAAAATATGTTGTTCCTTTGACTGCTTTAAATCAGAACTTTCAACTCTTGCAGTTTTTGTTAGTCTGGGGACACCTGGCATTTTATTTATGACCTACAGACTTGTGATCATAATGGCATTTTAGTTTTGTTTTCATTTACAAATATCTTTCCACATTTCAGACTTCTAGAGGCTGAAAAAAGAGAAGGCAAATAAGAAAACCGAAATTATTCCTGCAATATATGATTCCAAGGTAGCGTCATACATTTGGGGGTGATATGCTTATGAACACAAGGCACATATTTCAGAACTGCATTGAAACTAAATCTGTTTCTGAAACAAAGATTACCAGTTATTGGCCAAGTAGTACCCATTACCTTCTGTGAGGACAAAATGAGGCAAACTGACATAACCTAAAATATTTATATTCTTTTTCTCCTTGGGGAGAAAGTCTTAGGGATAACTCTGCTACTGTAAATGAAAAGAATGAAAAGATGAAAAAAAATCCCATTAAAATATGTTCCATAGCACTTTCTTTGCTATGTTTGCTTTTTAGCCTTCTAGTTGCTGGCATTTTTGATGATTATTCAGAAAAAAATTCCTCTTAGGTTGCTCGAATGTTATGACTTCCTCTGCTTTGAATTTTTCTTACATGTACTTTATTGTATGTGTGCTCTGTCAATCAGTGAGCCGATTTGATGCTACTTAAAAATATTATCCTCCTGTCAGCAGCCAATACAATTAAAGTTTCTCAATACTGTGGAAGTTAACTCTTCCAGTTTTACTTACTTTATATGGAACAAAATGTCTTTGCAGGGATTGAAAAATGTCTCACAAGCAAGAATTAAAAAGTTGGTATAGTTTAGTCTGCAGTTTCCTTTTTGATGTTTAAAAGAGCAAAACTGGCAACAAGACCCTAGTGAACCACAATAAGCTGCTTATCCACGCTTTTCAGTAAAGAATTATGTGCCTTGAAATTTTTTGTGTGGAAAGATTTCTTGTCAAAACTTATCTTTCCATGGGAAACTGCTAGTAGGAGTAAAACATTTGCAAAACTAATCTCAAAGTGAAATTTTAAAATCAACTTTAAATCAACAAATCGAGAATATCTTCTTTCCATTAAAAATAAACAAAAATTAATACAAAAATAAACAAAAATGTCAACATATAATATACATTATTGTATCTATTTGGTCTAATGTCTTCAGAAAGAAAACAGAAAAAAGTTATCTTCAAAAAATTGCAAAAAAAGTATTTAAAAATGTTGGCAAATATTTCACTGTTATTTAATTAAAAATCTTTGAGTAAATAAATTTTCATGAACACTGATTTTATTTCATATCTGTGTGGGTTGTATTGTGTGGGTGCAGACTGAGTTAGACGATACTTTAGGAATCAGTATAAATTAAACTTTGCACTGCAAACCTGGGGATCCTAGTTATAAAGAAAGAATATATGAACACATTTTAGCTTTGTTAAGTAAATGAAAATGCAATATGGTTTTACTTAAAAGACCTAAAATACAATGTGTTTTCTTGTGATTCTCTGAAACACTTCAAAAAGTCTGTACTAGAGTGGGTCCCCTCTCCTTTTGTAGTAGTTTTCCCCCCTGAAACTTGAAGAACTGTTTATTTTCTCTATAGCTGTAGCTGACAGTAATGAGGGAAAAACAAATGATACAAAACAACCATCACAGGATTTTTGCAGGAGTGTCATTAGTCCTAATAGTGAAGGCCTTAAGCTATATTTAAAAAAGAAAATCACCTAGAGGGCAGCAAGGTACTCACAAAGCACGAATACGAAATAAAGCTAAAACTGTCTTATGATTTAAATCTTGTTTTAATGATGAAAAGCTTTTAAATACTAATTTAAAGTTAGATTTGAATTAATTCAACTGAATGTTTACTTGTTTTTTTACAAAAAAAAATCATAAAATATTCTTATGCAAAGTGTGGGATTTTGATCATTGCATATTTTCTTATTCCTTTCTGTTATAAATCGAAATTATTTACATCACAAAAATAAAGTGGTCTGCTTTGTTTACATATAACACTTCTTAAATATAATTACCACTGTTCCTGGAACAGACCTAAACTCAATGCATTATAATGAAGTATTCTGGTCAGTTTGCAGTTTAGTTCATGGAGCAGACAGGTAGCCTGAAGTAGGCTCTGAACTTGGGGATCCATCTGTAGGATCAGGTTTGGCAGATGATCTGAAATCAGAGGAATATAACTGAAAGAATCCTACTGAATTTATTTGGACCTTGGGCTAACAATTCTATTTAGCTGCAAAAATAGATATTAAAATAACACTTATTAAAATAATTTGAATGAGATTTCCTTTATCATTTAACACTTCATAAGGTAAATAGATTATTTTAATTACAAAATTCCTAAAGCAATTCATTTCCATTCTCTTTACTAAAAATCCAGAATGCCAAATGATCAGTGAAACACTGAAAGGTATAATTATATAAGCTGTTGGGTGATATTCTTAACTAGTGTCTATAAGAGTAGCAAAAGGAGTATGAAAATTTCACTGGACAATCTCGCTAAACCCAGTTAAGAATGAGGTTAATTACCAGAATATTTGAGGTTCTGGTAAGGAAATTAAATTATTCAAATTGTTCATGATACCTAAGCAGAAATACATGCAATTTTTGTTAAAGAGCTATAGCTTTAGGAGCATGATGCATCATTGTGTATATCACTACCCATTCTCTCCCTTTTCAGAGTAAATTTGCAAAATGTATAAGGCATCAAATCTTTCTCAGTAATAAGCCTAATCTGCATCAACCCTTCAGTTCCTCTAGGGCCATCCTGACTGGCCAACAATTAAAAAGAGCTTTGATGGCTTTGGGTATGCAGCCAGGCAAGAAAGAGCTCAGCTGTGATGGTGGTATGGCTGGCTTCCGCCAGCACCTCCTTTCCAGTGAAATGAAATCTTCACTTCGTAGTTCCATAAAATGAGGGTCAGTACATCTAACAGAAAGTATCAGAAAACTCATTTTTCTCCTCAGCACACATAGGACCATAGTTCTTCTTCATCCAGTCTTCCAAACTGGTAGGAAAACAATGCAAAAAGGAGGAAATAAGTGAAATACACTCAGACATTACATTGAAGGGAAAGTCTGTCCTAATTTTCTACCTTACCTTTTCTTCTGTACAGATACACATAAAAAAGATTATCTCATTTAGAAAAGGAGAAAAACAGCCCACTTGTTACTCTCCACTCCAGTTTTCAAGCCAACAGATTGTGTATCCAACCCACAGAAAGAACGAAGAGCATTTGAGCACTGCAGCGCTGGGGTCAGGAGTCTCTGGTGTGGCAGGCAGTGGTGGCAGCATTGCAGCAAAGACCTCTGTGCTGGTAGGGAGGCAACACTGAATGCCAAGCAAAAGAAGATGTCCTGGTGGAGGCATGGTTCCCCAGCGAGGGCAACGTGGTTCCCCAGATGTTAGTCCTGCACTGCCTGGGTTATAGATGTCTTGGACTGTGCCCACTCTGCTCCCCCCTGAGCAGAATGTGCAATGTCTCTGTGACGCATATCTCAAAGGCAGTCTGATTTGGGGGTAAGTTTTCTCATTTTTAGACTTTTTTTCATTAGAAGAAATACAGATCACTGGAATATTATCTGCTGCACTCTATTACCAGATAGGTTTCTTGCTTTCACAGAAACACTTGCTGCACAAGCACTTGGCTCTTGCAAGCAGGTTAGTTAAAAAAATCATGAGATAATTAAGAATCACACTGGTGAATTAAATAAAAAATAGCTTATATAAAATTACTTTTTATCTCCTGCTTTACACTCTAGTCATTACAAATGTGCAGTTTGAGCAGATTTTTCTTCACCAAAGACATTGACCGCACAAAACAGAGATATTGTTGTAGTGATTTCTTCAATGAAACATATGTCCCAGCTCTAAGTGCTGTAAAATCACAAAAGGTGCTGATGGGCAATGATTACTGTTCCTTTAATATGTGCAACATAAGCTAAATAATTTATCAAAAGGAAAATGGATATGGTTATGTAATCCTGAAATGCATTTTATCTTCAACTAAAGAGTAAATGGAATTAAAGATGAGGCTAACTGCACACCTAGCAGCATATATGAACACATTGATAAAGATAGAAGATGAAGCTACAGAGTACATTAATGTATATAAAGTTCAAAGTCTACTGATGTGATTGTCAATAATTGTATTTCATAAAATACAAATGTTACAGTGTGGCAGTGAGCATTTATTCTGGGTTAAAATCTTGCTAACCAGAGTCTTAGTCAAAGACAATTTGAAATGACTACAACATAGAAGAAAAAGCATTTTGAGATATAAATGTCAAAAAAAAAAAAAAATAGGTCATCATATTAATAATACAGCTGTCTACCATGCACATACATTTCTCATTGAGTATAAGCAATTTTAGGGTATATAAAAGTGTAGAAAATTCTTATCCTTAACAAGATTTCTTCAATTACCCAAAAAGAGTGGGAAGACTTCAACATGTTTTTTAGCCTTTTCTCGTTAAATTTCTTATTGTTGTTTGTTCTTTACATTAAATTACTACTGAGCTTTCTGTCAGACACCCAGTCCCAAGCTAACATTTTTCATAAACAATTTGGTCAACAATCTAGTTAATATGCTATGCTACAGGAAAGAAAAATCTAGCACAAGCAACTATAAATCCAAACAAAAACAAAGCAGGTTTTCTAGTAAATTTCTTTCTCTGAAGAATGAATATATTCAGAGAACATCTGTTTCAGAAAATTTTGAAGCATAATTGACAATTAATACTTTCTTAAATAATAGCATGCTAATGGGACTAAACCCACAGCCAGGATTGTCTTCCCAGATACCACCAGGACTGTCCCTAATGTTGCTGTGATTGCACTGTTTGAAAGATAAAGTTGTGTGTCAAGAAATATAAATATATATGTATATACATATTTTTATATACAGCTACAAATACACTTATACACCGATATGTGTATATAGGAAAGTTGAGTTTTGAGTGTAAGTTTTACTTATGTATGACTTGCAGAATAATTGGGTCTTTCAACTTCCAATCTGTCTCCAAAACTTCTGTAGGTAAAGCTGCAGTCCTTTAATGAAACAGCTGACCCAAAGTTCAACCTCAGATCCATGACAGGCTTTGTTTGAAGAGCCTGGGCAGCCCTTTAGTGTCAAATATAAGGAAGCCCCAGGGACAGTTTGCCTACATGACCTACCCTCACTCCATTGACTATTGACACTTTGGCTTATGTTGTTTGTGTATGTGCAAACTCCAGTGTGATTCTTTGTTCAGTGTTGACCAATGGTGTAAGATGACAGCTTGCAGTGGACAGTTGGTCTGGAACGACTGTGACTGAATTCAGAAGCAGATTTAGTATTTTAGAAGAAACATAACCAATGTCAGAAGGTCAATAGCAGTCTTGAAAAACTATTTACCACAGACAAAAGGGAAAAGAATAAGTGCTTGGCCAACAATGAAATGCCAGCTATACAAACGTACTCTGCTTACGATGTACAGCTGAGACACCTTTTGAAGCAATGAACAAAGGAGATAACAGTTCTTTACAGTGAAATGTTATAGCGACTGTCCCGGTAAAAGAAGTAGCTTGAAATATTGTAAAAAGAAATCAATTTTTGTCTCAAGCTATGCAAAATAAGCAAAGGTTTTTGGTGGCAGGATAAGTTGTTACTGGGGTTTTGGGCAGCTTTTCCTGATTTTTGTTCCGATGCTTTTCAGTAGATGATGCAGTGGGGGGTGAGTGGGGATAGTTTTTTTCTGATGGTGTTCAGCAGTTTCTTTGTGGTTTCTTAATGTGTTTACTTATTTAGGTGAAGTTTTCTTGTGGGGTGAGTTTTCTGTTTGTTTTTCCACACCTTTTCTCCCCACCTCCCTCAGACCACACCCTGAAGTTTCTCTAGAACTCATTCACTTATTTGTCTGATTTTTTTTTTCATGGTTTTTGCTTTTATTAAAAAAGGAGCTTTGAGTTACTTTTTACAGCTTCTAAGGCCTGCCAAAACTATCAGGTTTTGTTAGTTCTTTCGTCATGGGCAGGTTCTTGTTTTAAAAAGGTCTGCTTTCTTGGTTTTTCATTGACTGTTGGTTAGGGAGTACCAGTCTCCTGTCTGTTCACAATGTCTGTCTGGACTTGGACACCTCTTCAGCTGTTAAGTGGGACTATGGCCAGCAAAGGCAATTAATAGACAGAGGGGCAGTTTGCTCAGCTGAGGACGTGAAGGGGACCCAGAAACTGTCCTCCAGACAGTGAAGGGAATAATTCAGGGAAAACTGGGGCAGGGAAAACTGGTCAGGGAAAACTCTGACCTCAATCTTCTGCATGCCAAATGACCGCCTTACAAGCCTTGCTTAATTGCTATGAAATAAGAGTATAACTAGGACTTACTTGTGAAAACCAAGCAAAAAAGGGGTCAAATATTTGAGCCCTTTCAAATATTTGACACTTTCCCTATTGTTTTTAATTAGGTTGTCCCCTTTCCCTGGACTACTTTTTGCAACTGGCATACCTGTAAAATCTCTTCTTTCTGCCCTTCTTGTCCTTTAATCATCTTAGCTTCAGCTGAATTTTGTACTGATTTTGTCCCTAAATACCCAAGCAATACTCTTACCCCCTTCTTTACCCACTCTTAATTATATCTTTGGTATGCTCCCTTTCTGTGGTTCAGTTTAAGAAACTCCCTGTTTGACCAACCAGGCTATCTGCTGAAATTCCCAGACTTCTTGTACAATGAAGTGGTTCATGCCTGATACCTCAATATAATTCATTTAAAAATAAACTATATAAACCTTATGTAACCTACGAAGGCATAAATCCTAAAGAAAAAAGAAACAGGGAGGATGTTCAGCCTACTTGGAAATCATTGTGTCAAGCCACCACTGTCAAGAGAGCTTGTAGAAAATGGCAACTCAGCAACGCTGTACTTTTGTCCCAGGGAGCAGTGAAGTCTCTTCTGATTGATGACTGCCTGGACAACAAAGACCCTTCGGGTGCCTTAGTGGAAGTGATGAACACACTAATGCTTAGGCTAATAGCTTCTTAAATTTTAGATCTATGCTGTCTGTGAAAGCCAGTTTTATGTTTTCTATGGCACTTTGTAGATGTTTCAAGTCCCTGGGGAATCTCAAATAGCACTAGATGCCCCTATTTAGGAAAACTATTTAGGAAACTGAATGGAGCCTTTTGAGGCTATTTTGGTGGGGTTTATAGTGCTTATTTTAAGGACCAGGTCAAGCAGTTCCAACTCAAAGCATTATTTTGCTCAGAGGTCTTTCACACATGGCTAGGCTGACTGAATATATCCAAGAGGGCAAAATGGTAGTGCTGTAGTAGATTAAGAAAGAACTTGAACTTCTATTTTTCTTGGTGCCCTAATCATTTGGTTATAAGGTCTCTCTGTGGCCTGAATTCAAGATTTTTATAAATGAAAATTGCAGTTAGTGAGGCTGAAAGAGACACATTCACAGTAGCCACTTGCTGAAAAAAAACCACATTGTATAAAATGGCAGGGAAAATTGGCCTACCTCTCTTGTGTTTCCAATGGATGCCCCGCTATTCATTTTTCTTCAACAGAAGTGGAACCTAGAGCCAGAAGTGGATTTCTGTAGTGAAGTTTTGACAAAATGATCTTTCCCATTCAAAATATGAAAAGATTGTTAAGAATAGAACTTTCCCACAGTAAGATGTTATATAAACCCAGAAATATAAATAACTATATAAATATGTTACCAAGTCTATCAGGGATCTGTATACTAAATCATGTGCTAAAGAGAAAAAGAGGAATAAAGGCCTTAAGTCCCTTCCCCCTTGCATATCTGTGCTATGAATTCAATTAAATTGAAATGAATTACAGTAAAAGTTTTCCTTTAAGTGGGGAATTACCTAAATCATACACAATAGACTACATGCATCCCTAGAGTCATTGCAGTGATTTTAAAAGGGTTATTTTAAGGTTTAATTTGCCCCAATGCATGCAACAGCTCATAACTCTTTATGAAGATTATACTCACAAGTTTAAACAGTACAGTGCCCTGAATTTCTTGGGAGGCTACAAATGGTCCCTCAGTGCTCATTAGCAGACTATGGTTCCCCCTAGCATGGGTTTCCAAAGGAAGAGCATTATAGTTTAATTTACATATAAGCTGCTCAGCTATTCAGAATAAACTACAATTCAGCATTAATTTATATATTCTTTAAGATGCAAGGAAGAAATGTTACAAGGCAAAGAAAATAAAAAGGCAATAAAACAGTTTTTTGTGTAAAGAAAGAAAAAAAATGCCATCAAAATACAGAAGTGTTCCCCAGATTGGCAGAAATAGCTGCAGCCTTCACTGCCTGAGAAAGTACAAGGCTGAGAGAATGACAGTACTGATGTCAACAGTTCTGTAGTACTGATTAGTCTTAAGTCTATTGTAAGAAATTGCTGAGGTGTGCCACTCTTCTGGCTGTTAAAGGGTTAGAATATGAGCTGCTCATCTAAGACCTAAGTTACAAGAAGAATTAAAAGGTTGAGCATGCTGTAAGTGGACAAGAGATGAAAGTTTAAAGAAAATGCAGCAGAACTTTGTGAATTATTTAAAAAAATTATAAAATTGGTTGGACATGATATTAGAGGCATTTCCAGAACAAGACCATAAAGCATGAAGAGTCATGCTGTGGTGAATACACTTGACCTGACCCATCTGCATGTACAGAAACGAGCTCAGGTGAGAGCTCTGCTCTGTGGCTCCATCAATCTATGCAATAGATATCTCATGCCAATTACACAATGAGAACACATTTTTTCACAGTGCTTTCCTGTTAATACTTATTTCTTACAGAGTAACTACCTTCATCTATTGTATTTCTTTTAGTATTGTCAGAGCCAGCACTATAAAATCTAAAGTTTCTTGAGAACAAAGTGTCTGTAATATAGAAGTATGTCACAAGACAATTGCTTTAAAGGCAGCTAAACTGAATTCGAGTTGAGAAGTCTGGGACTTAGTTACTACACATGTCTCTCAGGGCCAGGCTGTAAGCATTTAAATTGCATGGAGATTACTCATGAAAATAACTGCTTCCTGGTATGAATATAGAGGTCACTATATGGCCCTTAAAGAAATGGGGGGAGATGTGTCTCTATAGGGTGCTATTATTGAATGCTTTAAATAGCAGCTGAGATTTGAGAAAAAAATTATGATAATTAAAATTATAAATTTTATGATAGTAAAAATTACGTATGTTTCAGTACAATGTTTCAGCTACCTTGGACCTGATCTAGAATGCAGAGCAGAAAGTTAGGTCCCTAGTCTTTCTGTTCAGCAAACAGAGTTTAGCAGTTCAGAAAAGTCACTTAAAAACATATGTTGAGCAGCCAATCCAGATGGAAATGTTACACAGAAAGACGTGCCTGAAATTCACCCTCCAATCTTAGCCACCTGATTATTTCAATTCCACTTCGAAATGGGAGTTCAGAGGTCTGGACTATCTGTCAGGGATCTGGTGTTGCGTCTCTTGCAACAGACCACCTTTGGCTGAGGTAGCACGGAGGCCTCACACCCCGCCTCCGGGCCAATGAGCACTGACACCAATATGAGGATGCTGCAAATGGCGTTTATTAATAGGTTGCATAACAATATATACTCAGCTGCCTTTCGTTACCGCCCATAAGCTATACGTCACGAGGGGTAGGAATACACATGTCAAAGGGGGGAGGCCCCTGCTCTTTCCGTTACATCACGTGATCTTCCGACCGCTATCCACTACAATCCGGGAATGGCTTAGTGCTTTTCCTTTGAAATATGAGTGATGTATGTGTCAGCCACCTTTCCCACAGTTCCAAACTGAGGAGCTGTAACACTGTTTTAGTATCATAGCTAACTATTTGGGTTTTCATCTTCTGTGACCTCTGCAGTAAATCTCACCTTTGTTTGCTGTGATCAATGTATTTGTGCATTCATCTTCACAGTGAGCTTCTCTTGCTAAGGTGTGTATAAGAAACTTTAAGATGATCCAAAGTTGCAGGCTTCTATTGCAAAATTGTAGTGGACCTTTTAATGAAGTTGTCTTGAAAAAATGCATGTGTAATAGAAACTTCAAAGAATTTTTTTTTTCTTTTGCTATTCTCATGATGTTCATTATTAGCATTTTCTTCCAGTAAGGGTCTGATATATAGAATGTTCCTGACAGATTATAATCTACATCAATACATCAGTGAAATGCACACAACTGTCCCTCAGGTACACAATACATTCATAGCCAAGGCAACTAATGATCATAACTATATATTTGAAATGTAAAATAATATTGTATGAAGTACTCTATCAGGAAGAAGCAATAAGAACAGAAATAACAACATTATTATTTTGAAGTAGATTCCAAAATGGAACATTCCACTAAAAAAAAACAAACCAAAACAAAACAAATGAGACTGTGTTTTAGAAGGAAGTTAAAACAAGCAAGAAAAATGAGTAGTGCAAATCGGTGGTTGTTAGTCAGGTACTTAAGTGTAGACCATTTCACAAATATCCAATATATGAAAGACTCAATGAATAATTAAGATGGATATGAATAATTAATATGGACACAATACCAACACAAAAATACTGTTGCAATATTGTGGTCCTTTTATTGGCTAGAAAAATCTTGCTTAATAAAGCAACTTTGACTATGAGTGAAAAAAATGTGTCTCTGGTAGAAGCAAAAACTGTCTGTTTTGCTGCATATAATATTTTCGTATTTTTCTTTGAAACATTGTCATGTACTGGTTGTGGAATTCAGTCGACAAATGAACATAAAGTTATTTTACTTAGAACATTCATTATGTTTAATTCAGAGAATCACAAAAGGTTGGGGTTGGAAGGGACTTCTGGAGGTCATCTGGTCCAAATCCCCTGCTCAGGCAGGGTCACCTAAAGCCAGTTGCCCATGATCACGTCTCTAAGAAATGTACAGTTTAGTAACATGCTGTTTTATAGCATACTGTATGTCATTAATATTTTGGTGTTTCTAACTATCACTAAAGCTAGTCAAAAATGCATGAAGAAAATAATTTTATAATGAACAGGATTATACATCAAATAATTTATACTACAAATATTTATTATGGATATTAAACTGGTCTAATTATGAATGGTTTCCCAGAAGCTACAGTATATACTGGGAAATGGAGTCACTGTATAAAATAAAAAGCTTAGGGCACACCGTGAGCACAGTAGGAGATATGAAAGGCACTTAAGGAATGGAAAGGCAGGGACTCTGTGATATTAATAGCATTGAACTCAGTGAATATATATCTTCAGTATGAACAGCAAACAATATTTCAGCAGGCATGCATTTGAATTAATTTCAGAAATCCTCAGTTTAATAATGTAAAGCATGGCCATTAGGCCAGCCTTCTCGGTGCCACATCAGGTTGCCAGTTTGAGGACTCCCATGTATGCAGGGGTGCGAGCCTCTTCCCCAGCCTTATTGTCCTCCAGTTGGACAAATGTGATGGCAAGCCTTTCTCATATTGAGGTGAAATTAGCTTGAAGGCCTGCTAAGCCCAGTGCTTAATATTACTTTAATAATATTTTAGTAGTGCTTTTCTTATCTGTAGTGGTACATAGCTGTATTACAGCAATGAGGGAAAGAAAAAGAACACACAAAGTGTACTGCCAAACCCAGGAGCAAACTTTAATTTTAACTCTTTCTCGGTAACTGCTGGAGTACTGACTTTCTTTGAAATGTTGGCCATCTTATTCTACAGCATAGATAACAAGTGTTAAGCTAATCAGACTTGTAACATCAATTTCAGATGGTAAATCTGGAGTTACCAGAGAATGACAGCTCTTAACTACCATAAAAAGTCACTAAACCAGATGGTAAATGTGCTAGAGTTTACTTCTTTAAGTGAATGCTGCAGCTGTTATGAAATAATTCCACATTTTTTATTAGAGGGAAACACAGAAGTTAAATATAGCCATATAATTTTTCTTGTTAGAAAATGACCATGTTCTTATTTAACCATTGAAACATCAATAATTTGGTTTCTATAATTGGTTGCACTGTATTTTTTAGTATAGATGTAGTGCATAAAGCTTTTATTTCCTTGTAGCTCTGTGTATGTAATGATGAATAAAAAAAGAAATATATTTGAAGGTTAAGAACAAACATTTCATTTGCAAAGAAACTTCCCACTTTATTACAACCCTACTTTATTAAAGTTATTTCTTAAATGTAAATATGATTTTATTTTTAAATTTAAGAAAAGTTCTTTCAAGTGAAAAGAAAACATTTATTTTCTTAATATCTTCATATCTAATCTGTGCATTTTCATCAGTTGTGACTGTCTTTTTTACATAACCTTATAGTTGCATGTGTTGTGCCATTTTTCTTAAAGTCATTAGGAATGAAATCCTTAGAATTATCATGATTAAAAAAATCTTCCTTTCATATTGCATCTTTTTAATAAAATATTTACTGACCAACCTATGCAATGGTCAGATTTTCTTTTTCCCATTTTCTTCTGTTTTTATGAGGAAGACATATTCCTCAAGGATAGTGTTTAGTAAAACAGCCTGATATATCCCATATTGGTCCTACCGATGCCCGGTTAAATCATGGATCCTGAGCCAGAAGCAAAAAGCTGTTTTGTATAGAAATAGTGTAAAACACTTGATAAAAATCACAGGTAAGCAGTCAGACATAGGAAAACCAGCTATATTAGAATGTCTCTGAAACTTTTAGATGTTCTGTGAACTGTTTAGAAGTTTAATAAGAAAAGCCATGGTTTTAGGAGAAAATCATCTGTCACCATCCTTCCCTCTTCCTTTTTGCAAAGGCAATTAAAATTTGATTTATTATGAAAATACAACTGTTTTACGAGAACACAACAAAATAAAAAAAAACCCACAACACATAAAGAAAGAAATATGAGACAGATGATGCTTTTCCAGGATGGTTCTTGTAATTTTTTTGAAGTTTTCTCTTCATGGCAAGGTAAAGGTATTCCTGCTATATAAATGACAACCTTTTAACTTTCATTAATATTAGCATTTCATTAGCTTAATCATTCTTTTTTAAATATGTTTTTGTTAGAATAGTTTTTGTTCTGTTTATACATCCAGATATAGTAGTTTATGAATTTATAAAGAATATAAAACATGACCTTTAACACAAAATTTAGGGGAAGAAATATTAAGAGATACAGAAAATAGAGGAACACACAGTGACCTGGAATCTGAGTAGACTTAGTTGTTCTGCAAACACCAGTCTTTCCCTTTGTATGGAATGTTCCCATCATCTTAAATCAGTCACCTTATGGCATACCACTTAGTTAAAAAATAAAGAGTACCCTTAAACTTCGGAGACCATGCCAGTACAAGAGAACTGAGAGGGTCTAAGGTTCCACGTCTACAACCCATGTCTCTGTCCATGGAGGGATTAATGTAAGAGATGCTAGTGGCCCTTCACTGCCTGATTTTTTCACTGGTACTGGGCAGAGGAATTAATCCTGGAGTCAAGTTGCTTTTTGCAAGTTGTCCTGGTTTAACCCAAGTTGTCAACTAAGCGCCACACAGCCGGTTGCTCACCCTCTCCCTCTACCGGTGGGATGCGGGAAAGAATCAGGGAAAAAGTAAAAACTGGGAGTTGAGATAAAGGCAGT